>APFE031039028.1:0-13140 GCA_000404065.3 Pinus taeda
AAATCAAGTCATACGATTTCCAAGACCCTAAAAAGTTTTTGGAAATCCTTCCTCCATCGCAACAAGAATTCATAGACTTGCCTACAGATATTTATATTGACAATGTGCAGCTGGAAGTATGCATTGCAGAGTTGGGGCAGCCAACAGAGACTGGCTTCCGTGATCCTATGACGGCATATATGGACATGTTTTTCAGGTTGATGGACAAATCAGGCTGTCTTTTCCGTGACCAGGGTCAGTACGTGCATGAAGGGCTGCCAACAATCATATTTGTGTGGCGGAAGCATTCTCAAGCGGCTTCATTTTCAGGTTTACTTGAATGGCTAATTTGGCATTTTAGGATTACCTGATCTAGTGTTTGTACAGCAGATTAGAGTAGGTTTTGTAAATAAATAAGCAGCCATAAGGGCAACATCTTGTTTCAGTTGGCTTTTAGTTTTTTTGAGTTTAGTTTCAGTGTGAAAATAAGTCTTCAGTTGTGTTGATTTATGTAAAATGGACTCCATTGCCCAATGGTGGAGGCACTGTCTGCTCTCCCAAAGTTCTGCGATTCTTGGCACCTCCAGGAAGCTGCAGCTGCCATCCCAAATGGAGCCAATGTTAGACTCCGTCTCACGTCAGAGATTGATTCTTCTTCAAAACCCTGTTTTGAAGAAGAAATCATTAATGTGTTGTTTAAATTTGTGTAATTTATTCTCTAGCTCTTCAAAAGGCAGCATCAAACTTCAAAGCTCCTAGCCCTGCACAAGCACAATTTGAAACATTATCAGCAACCAAAGTCTGGCAATTTATTTCTGTATATTATGCTGCCCTTCTTGTTGTTATCCTCTCTTGGAGGCCTCCATTAAATCCAGTTCAACTTCTCACATTGCTGCAAAGGCCTTTGTTTTGAAGCGCCTTGATTACACTTTTCTCTGAGAAATAACGAAAGTATTGTTTTTGGTGGTTCTTCATCCTATCAAGATGAGATCTTAGATACCATGGTCAACATAATATATCCGAGTTTGTTGGAAACCACAGCAAAAGTGATGACCGAATTGAAACTGTAAACATTCCATGTAATGTTGTTGGGTCGGCTTCTTGGGTTCCAAATCTGACATGCAGCAAAAAGGATAAGGGTGAAATTATGGTAGAAATAGTAGTTGAAACAGATGAAGTGAAGCAACATGGCGATGCATAGAAAATTGTCCTTGATGCATGCTTACCTTTTATAGATTTACTAGACGACAGTTGATGCTAACGTTATTTGTTTCAGTTCGATAACAGAGCATCTGGTAAGATTATTCCCCTTTGCAGTTGGAGATCATGTTATATATGGGCCATGGTTGGGAAAGGTTGAAGATGTGGTCCAAAATGTAACAGTCCAGTTTGATGACAAGGCAAAGTGCAAGATAAAGAGGGTTGATCCCAGAGGTCTAATCCCTATATGTCATAATCTAATAGAAGATGAGGACTATCCTTATTATCCAGGTCAGCGTGTCCGTGGCATTACATCTGCAGTTTTCGGGGATGCTCAATGGTTGCAAGGAACACACAAAGCAGGGCGTACAGAAGCTACAATAAGTAATGTGGAAATCAAATCTCTAGTTGTAACCTGGATTGCTGCAGCTGGTCCAGACGGTGGTTCCTAATCACCAACTACACCTGCAGAGCAGCAAGACCTTAAAAAATTGACACTTTTGTCTCACTCATGCTAATTGGCAACTTGGTGACTGGTGTTTGCTTCCCGCCTATGCAAAAATTTCCACATCAGTACCTATTAAGATGGAAGACTTTGCATCAGATAGAGAGGAAAAAACAGAGTAATGTTCTCAGCACTTGTTACAGCTATTCTGGAGAGTGTGGAACAAAGAAAAGCAAGCAAACATATGCGATGGTTGTGACAGTTTTGACAATCATGATTTCGAGGCTAGTGTATCTGCCCATGTAAATTTGAATGGAGGCACCCGTGATCAAGACGCTCGACTTGATTGGCAAGGAGAGTCTATGCTAGGTTGTCTCCCATATGATCGTTGTGACCGCCTCTAGTTTGGGCATGATTCACGGCATGTGGTATTGGATTGTGCATTCGCAGCGTAACTCTAATCAATTCAATCCAAATATCAGATCGAACTATCACCGGCTTGCGCACAATGAACAAGTGTTTTGTGAAGGACAAGAGGAGCGAATAAATTGTTGCTTCAGGAGTGGAGAACTACAGGTTTCAAGATGCGGCAGTGATGAATTTGCAGGATGTGTTCGTGATAGGTTCACAAAAATTGTAGCACAATGGACACACTGATGTCAATTTACTTTGGCATCGAAAGTATGGTCATTCGAGCTTTCAACTTCTTTTATCTTGTAGAAGGTTGGAAATGGTAGTCGGTATGCTTTTTATTCAAGAGAAGAAAGAGTGTGTGCAACATGTTTGCGAGGCTTGTATATGGTTTAGATTACAAGGGAAAAGTCATGCAAACAATACATGGGAATCTTCGCG
Organism: Pinus taeda; assembly: GCA_000404065.3. Lineage (NCBI taxonomy): Eukaryota > Viridiplantae > Streptophyta > Pinopsida > Pinales > Pinaceae > Pinus > Pinus taeda. Next base: position 2,477 of record APFE031039028.1, read on the forward strand.
AGGCTGTCTTATTTTCTCTTTTACCTTACAGATGGATAATGGTCGCATTTTACCCCTTCTGCAATATGTTGTCTCTCTTGCAGCAATTTGTAAGGCCTTTGAAGAAATTGGTGTTATTATTATGCATATCGAAATTCAATATCGCCAAAGGGAAGATCAACCGTTTGCATATGAATTACAGATACATGAACGTGGCAGTGGTTGCAATATTTAAGGCAGAAAATCTGGACCGAGACCATTAATAGCATTGCAGTGACATGGTAGTGCTCATCATCCGGATTCTCTTGAGGAAGAAGACGCTGAAGAGGCATTCAACATCATGATTTGGCTAAATAAATACTTAACTCAAAACATAATTTTCCCATTTATTTTTAGATCGTATTTTTAATACGTGAATTGTTTTTGCCCCCAAGCTCAACTGTATCATCGCATTTTAAAGACATCTGTCACAGCAGAAGACGGGTCAATGAGCCTACTTCTATCCTCAGTCCCGATTCAAAAGGACCAGCGTTCCATATGTCAAGCCATCAGAGGATTTTTTCTATTATTGAAAATGGCAGTTCAAACAGCGCGCTGAATTTGGGAGACCGATTCATTTTTTCCTTTACAGATTTCTTTTAATGTATATTTAAAAATTCATTTGTAAAAGAGGGGGGGTGAGAGAGGAAAATTTTTCTGAGTGCTGAGTGCTGGAACAGAGCTTTCATTGTACAATTTTTGGCAGAGAATTTAATGGAATTTCACAGCTCTGTTTGCTGAGATTCATGTGGTATGTTGATTTAGCATAAGTTTTCCCTTTGTCTCATATGTAATATGTTATGTTTCATTCACCTCATGATCATATCTAATTGAGCAAATGAAGTGTTTAGGTAGGAATTCATAGTATTGTATGCTCCTCCTATAAATTTGCTCATATTCAATGTTTTCTCCTGTTTAAGGAGGATTCAAAGTATTATTTGCCCTCCTTAGCTCCTCACCAGTCTTGCCATCCCATTTAAAATCTAGATTTGGTGTTAAATTGCTTACCTACCTTGCCTCAGTTAATAATTTGTGTAGTCATTATATTTCTCTGTTCAAGCTGTGATTTTGCCCATGCAGCCCAGAAAAGCCCCGTCATTTAATTAAAAACCCCAAGAAAACCTTCCTATATCAATTTACTAGCCTAAGATCTTTATTCCTAATTGGGTCAGCTCATCCTATTGAAAGATCTACCGAATCTGACCCAAGAGAGCCTTCTCATACCTCGTAGGGCTAGCTACGAGGTGAAATGGTTTGATGTAGCCCTGAAGGTTTACCTTCCTCAGCCTAGGGTGAAATCTCAAGCACTAACATGTCGAACACAAAAAAGGTACACACAACATCTTTATATTTAGAACAAAATCAGTTTATGTGGTATCAATGGCTTTGTTCTCATAAATCAATTTTCACATGGACAATTTTTGTGGAAGAATTAGTAGCACATTATGAGGATACAAAGAGTAATACCTTCTTTAGCCAATTGATAAATCTCAAACAAAAGGTTTCAATGGTGGAGTACATTGAGGACTTCCAAATATTGAATATCAAGGTAAATAATATTCCATAGGAGCATAAGATTGATGTCTTCATAGGGACTTTAAAGGATAACATTCAATATGAGGCTCACCTTTGGGAAACTAATTCATTGGAGAAGGTATTCAAGGTGGAAAGAAAAGTTGAAAGAAAAATTATGGCAACAAGGAAGTCTACCAATCACAACTACAAAGATGGAAGTGTTGTTGCTACTAGCCTTCAACAACCTACAAGGTTGACACCAACAAAATTGGAGGAAAAAACAACAAAAGGACTTTGTTACAATTGTGATAGAAAATACACTAAAGGTCATAAGTGTACTGAGAATAAATTATTTTACATAGATTGTGAAGAGGAGGAAGAAAAGGAACAAGAAGCATCAAAACAAGAAGATATACACCCGGAACAAACCCCAGAAAAAGAATAAATGAATCTGGCAATATCTTGTAATGCATTGGAGGGAATTACCACTCCTCAAACTCTCAATATATAAGGACTTATCAAGAAGAAAAAGGTAATAGTGTTGATTGATTCGATTAGTAACCATAATTTTGTTCATTGTAATATAGCCAAGAAATTGAATTGTTTTCTATATCCAACACTAGAGTGTCAAGTGATGGTTGCAAATGGAGGAACTATAAATTTCTCTAGGATATGTCATTATATCAAGCTAACCATGGGATAATATGTATTGAATAGTCCAATTATCTCCATTCCAATGGGTGGTGTTGATGTTGTACTAGGAGTCCAATGGTTACAAACTGTTGGCATTATGATGTATGTGTTGTACTTGATGGCAACCCACTTGTAGTAGAACAACTCACTTGTATATGGCAACTAGATAAATCTACAAAAGAGATATCAGATGTGATAGAATGCATGACAAGTAGTGTTTACAGATGTGATGAAATGCAGGGCAACTTCAAGGAATCAGTTTAGAAGGCAACTCACTCAGATGAAATATCACAGTATACCAGGAAAACAACAAAAAATGACATATCAGTCTTCACAGAATAAAGAAAGATAGGTATACGCAGGTTCACCATTGACCAAGCCGCATATACATGCAAGTTAACAGAACATAAGGAGCATATAACGTACACATGCACTTTCACAGAAAGGAAAGTGCGTATACCTTGGAAAACTAAGTTTTGGTCTGAAGTATTTGGTCCATGGCATTTTGATCCATGGTATTGGTCCATGGTATTTGATCCGAGGTATTGACCCTAGGCATTTGATCCAAGGTATTGGTCCTAAGTGGTTTTGGTCCATGGTATTAAGAAAGGCCTAAAACTATAAAATAAGGAAAAGATCATTAGGCCAAGGCACTCAAGCATTGAATATCTGATGAAGAGTGAGATCTAATATGTAGGTTATTAGGTTATGGTGCATTGCTAGATCTGAACCAAGGAGGAACCTTAGTAGTTGAAGGAGAATAAGATCTAATGATGGATTGTTACCTTAAGGTGTAAAGTGAACTATCATTATGTGTTTTTACTCATGAATATTTGAGATTTGAATAATGACACATATATTATTTTGTAAATGATATGATCTGGGTATAACTGAATCTTGGTATAGCTGCAGAATTATGAACTAATATTTATAGATGTATACACTGGTTGGCTTTAAGGAAAGCACATATACACGCAGGTTGGACACAAGAAAGTAGCGTATACCTTATAATCTATGTTTTAGTTGCTGCTACTTGTTGTTTCGGTATTCTGGGTTCTGGCTTGAGTTCTGGTTACTGTATTCTGGTGACAACATTTTGAAAAGATCAAATTCATGAGATATCTATGTGATTGACTTGGTTGTGGTTGGTTCAATAGGAGATTGGTTGATGCAGATATATTTGATGATTGAATGATGTTGTTGATGGATCCAGTTTGAAAATTTATGAAACATGGTCCCTTGATGAAAGGAGAAGGTTGTAGCCTTCTGTAGGCTGGCACCTGCGTACAAGTAAACTTATCAGCTAGTACAAGAGCTAGGGGGTTGTAGCTCCCTTCTAGTAGAAGCTGGATAATGAGAGAAGGTTGTAGCCTTCTGCAGGGATAAGCCTGCGTACTGGTATACGACTGCACTAGCACAAAAATTGTAAACAAAATATTCTTATTATTAAAAGAAGACAGAGACGATTACAGCAGGTGGTTTTCACCCACATTGGGTTTCCACCTTATATATTGGTGTTCATGTGTATCTCTTATGTGTGATGATCTGTTCTGTTTTTACTACACATGGTCACTATTGTTTTTGATGCACTGATTAAAGATCCTCATGTGATGAATTATCTAAATCATAAGTTTGCTGGATATACACTAGTTGCATTAAACACAATTGCGTGTACACGTGAGTTCCCTTAACCGAAGTAGCATATATGAATCTGATTATGGAAATGAAAAATTATTGATTTGCTAATACTGATTCACCCCCCAGTATTATTTCCAACAATTGGTATCAGAGCAGGTCCTTTAGAAGAAGCTTGATCGCCTGAAGGAAGATCCATCATCATGAGTAATCAAGAAAACGGGGGATCCATCAGACCACCAATCTTTGATAGGAGAAACTTTGTTTATTGGAAGGTAAGAACCACAACCTATCTTCACTCTCTTGGAACAGATGTCTGGGAAATTGTGGAAGGAGGATATACATTTCCATTAGCAATTCCTACAGATATGACAGGTAAAAAGTAGTATGAAACCTATGCCAAGGCTGTCAATACATTATTGGGAAATCTTTCATAATCAAAGTTTTTCAAAGTTATGCAGCTCAAATCCCCCAAAGAAATATGGGACAAAATCGTTCTACACTACGAAGGAGACTCTCAGGTAAAACGTGCTAAACTACAAACTCTCATAATTCAATATGAAACTCTCAAGATGCACAATCATGAAAGTATAACTAGTTAATTCTTACGTATAGATGCGATTGTTAATTGCATGAAGAATCTGGGTGAAGAGATAAAGGAAGTTACTTTAGTTGAAAAAGTTTTCAGATCCTTGTCTGCTAATTTTGATTCGAAAGTATCTACAATAGAAGAAAATCAAGATCTACAGACTATTACTATGACACAGATGCACGGAATCTTAACTACCTTTGAGATGAGAAAAGGAGGTCCATCAGATATGAGAGAAGCCACATTTAAAGCTTCAGCAAAAAGAAAAGAAGAACTCAATGAATCTGGACATATTTCAGAAGGAGAAGAAGAAGCAAACTTTGTCAAAAACCTTCAACGAGGTTCTGGAAGATTCATAGGTAAACTACCTTCCAAATGTTTTGCATGTGGTAGAGTCGGTCATTATGCTACCAGATGTCCTCATAAAGATAAATATGATAAAGGGAAGGAACCTACAAAATGGAATAGAAAACAAAGTGTAAGTAAAAAGAGCTACTATACTCATGAACATAGCAATGGTTTATCAAATAGTGATGAAGATGAAAATATTAATGAATTTAGACTTGTGATGGCTTATGAAGATGATGATTTTTTGGATGCTTTAGATGAAGATGACCTTTATGAAGAAATATCTAAACTCAAAATTTGTTTAGAAGAAAAGAATATGATTATAGATACCTTGACATACCAACTTGTTGAAAGAGAAAAACACAATGAAAAGCTAGAATGTGAAATTGTGGGTCTAAGAAAGGATCTTGATAAAACAAAATCTCTCAATCTTAGATTTGCTAAAGGATAAAAAACCTTAAACGAAATTATCAAAGTGAAGTGCTCTCCTCTGATAAAGACAGGTCTTGGATATACTGAAGAAACATCTCAATCACAGAAGCTGTCAACCTCCACTAAAAGTTAACTTGATGCAACAAAGAGCAGTGAATAGTTTGAAAATCGTCAGCAAAGGCATAAAGAAGATCACAAGGTGAATCAGGTTCAATTTACTTCAAGGATGAACAGAAGCCACGATCAACCTCAGGTAAATCGTACTCAATCTTCTTCAAATAATATCAATAGAAAATAAAATCAACAGGTCAGTAGATTCAATAATCGCAAGAACTTCTTTAATGGCCAATGTTTTTCATCATAATTTTGGCCACAAAGTTTCTCAATGTGTTGCTTACAAAACTATTATGACTAGAGAAGCACGAAATCAAAGGAATGTGATAGGGATCAAGAAAAGTTCCTATAATAACTTTTCTCTTCTTGAAAATGAAATAGAATGCTCGATCTGTAACAACTTTGGCCATGAAGAATCTGAATGCAGGAGTAAATTTCGGCAAATAGCTCAAAAGGAGCAAACTCCATTAAATCCCAAAATATGGAGAAAGAAAGAGCCATAAATAAAAAGATTTGGTATAGCCTTGTATGCAGAAGGACAAGAAAACCAGTGGTACATCGACAGTGGCTGCTCAAAACACATGATAGGTGACAGAGAAAAAATACACTCATATAATGCCTTAGAAAAGGAAAAGAGTGTCTCAATTGGAAATGACACTCCTGTTGTCATAAAAGATAAAGGCTTTATTTTCTTGAAAGAAAAAGTTAAAGATGAAAATGTTATGTATGTTGATGGCTTAAAGCATAATTTGTTGAGTGTGAGTCAAATGTGTGATCAAGGAAATGAAGTAATGTTTCTATCAAATGGATGTGTTGTTCATGACCTTGATACAAGAGAAACCATGATTAAAGGGACAAAAACTCCAAAAAATCTATACATACTCAAGGGAGGACAACAACAGTGCTATCTAAGAAAAAATGATGAAAACTGGCTATGGCACAAAAGTTTGGGACATCTAAGCTTTTCTCAAATAAGAAAAGCATGCAGATTCCAGGTTGTTCGTGATCTTCCAGATATCAACATTCCTGAAAATACTATATGAAATCATGTAAATTCGGTAAGAAAACCAGATCTCAATTCATCGAAAAGGAAGGGTCAGATAGTAAGCCTCTTGAACTTGTTCATACTGATTTATGTGGTCCATTAAGGAAAAATTCACCTCGTGGAGAAGAATACTTTATATTGTTCATTGATGATTTTTCCAGAATGTGTTGGATAGGTCTTCTAAAGCATAAAGATGAAGCATTTGAAAAGTTCAAAGCCTTCAAAGCTTTGGTAAAAAATGAATCAAATCACAAAATCAAATTCCTCAGATCTGATCGAGGAGGGGAATTTACCTTGGATGAATTCTTTGACTTTTGTGAACAAAATGGAATAAAAAGGCAATTCTCCACCGCAAGGACTCCTCAACAAAATGGAGTGGTAGAAAGGATTAATAGAACTATTCAACAAATGGCGCATGCTATGCTAGATGAATCTAGAACTCCTGCAACCTTCTGGGGTGAAGCTGCATTCGCCGCCATCACTATTCTCAACCAAGCAAATGTTCGGGTAAACAACACTTAAACTCCACATGAACTTTGGTATGGTAAGGCTCCTACTATAAAATACTTCAAAGTTTTTGGAAGCAAATGTTACATCAAAAGGACTGATGAAAAACTTGGTAAGTTTGAACCCAGAGAAAATGAAGGTATTCTTCTTGGTTACTCTTCTCGAAGTAAAGGATATAAATGATACAACAAAACACTTGGGAAAATTATTGAAAGTATTGATGTTGTGGTTGATGAAGCATGCAAAATTCCAAAACAGATAGAAACCGAAGATTATGACAATGAAGAAGATGAGGATCGTTTTCCCACATCAAACCACACTGATTCTGAAGAAGAAACCAATGAAGCACCAGAAGAAGAGATAATGACAGAAGAAAAGACTTCGTCCAGGTACGTTAAAAAAAATCATCAAGAAACTCAAATATTAGGAGAAAAAGGGGCAAGTATGCAGACTAGAAGAACCATTGTCGAAGCTTCAAGCTATCTAGCATTACTATCTTCCACTGAACCTCAAAATGTAAATGAAGCGTGTAGAGATGAATGTTGGGTCAAGGCCATGAATGAAGAACTTGAGCAAATTGAAAAGAATAATACTTGGGAATTAGTTCCTAGACCTCATGATAAGAATATCATAGGAACTAAATGGATATTAAAAAACAAGTTGAACGAAAATGGAGAAGTTATTAGAAACAAGGCCAGAATTGTTTATAAAGGATATGCTCAAAAAGAAGGCATAGATTTTGAAGAAACTTTTGCACCTGTTGCTAGACTTGAAGCCATCAGAATGTTTCTTGCTCTTTCTAGTTTTTAGAAGTTCAAAGTATACCAAATGGATGTAAAATCTGCCTTTCTTAATGGATACTTAGAAGAAGAAGTCTATATTGAACAACCAGAAGGATTCATTCTTGGAAATGATGCAAAGATTGTATGAAAAATCAGAAAATCTCTCTATGGTCTAAAATAGGCTCCAAGGGCATGGTATTATCGTCTTGACAAATATTTCCACCAATAGGGTTTTTCAAAGGGGTCAGCAGATAACAATCTATATACAAAGATGGACATTGATAAATTGCTAATAATTGTTGTGTATGTTGATGATATCATTTTTGGCAGCAATGAAGAATCCATGAGTCAAATTTTTGCTTCAATAATGCAACAAGAATTTGAAATGTCCTTGCTTGTTGAGCTTACCTAGTTTCTTGGTCTACAAGTTCAACAAAATAAAGATGATATTTTTCTCTCACAAACGAAATATATCAAGCAAATCCTAAAAAAATATGGCATGGAAGATTTTAAACCAGTATGTACCCCAATGGTAACAAGATGCAGTCTTATCTCAAATGATGAATCAGCAGTAGTACATGAACCAACTTACAGATCCATGAGTGGCAATCTTCTTTATCTAATAGGTACCCGACCAGACATCATGCATGTAGTGGGAATAGTTGGAAGATTCCAAGCAAATCCTAAGGAAACACACCTTCAGGCAGTCAAAAGGATTTTCAAATATATCCAAGGAACACAGAACTTTGGGTTATGGTATCCCACAGATACAAATCTTACACTTCATGCATATACAGATGCAGATTGGGCAGGAAGTGTTGATGACAGAAAAAGCACTAGTGGTGGTGCATACTATATGGGTTCCAGGTTAGTGTCTTGGTTTAGCAAGAAACAAAGTTCGATTGCATTATCTATAACTGAAGCAGAATACATGGTTACTACCTCTTGCTGCACACAACTTGTTATGCTCTTAACCTGCGAATGATACCCAAATACAAAATATGCGAAGAAAAGAGACCCAGAATACAGAATATGCGAAGAAAAGATACCCAGAACACAGAATAGCAATGAATTTATTATTCAGAGAGTAATGTTCACTTGCCTTTTCGAGGGGGCAACCTCCAATAGAGCAAAGCTCAATTACAAAATAGGACACGATGCTCCTTGCAGGGAGTTTCTATCCTTTATATATGACTCCTACGTGCAATACCACAGGCCAATACCGTGTATTACTAATACCATCTATCTAATACTACGGACCATTTGCAACTAACTGTGGTTCCGTTATTAATTGCGGATTAACCACTTACAATTATTAATATGGGCTTTATTGACACTTGACTATGACGTGGTCCCATTACATAGATAAGGGGGTTAGGGTGGGACCCTAACATGGCCACCCCCTTAAGACTAGCCTTGTCCTCAAGGCTGAAGCTGCGGAAACTGCTGCAGAATAGTGGCTGGCTCCCAAGTTGCATCTTCTGGAGAGGTGTCTTTCCATTTGACGAGGACTTCCTTAATCATGCGGCCGCGCAGTTGCTTGACTCGTGTGTCGAGGACCTGTTTCGGTTGAAGCTAGATGGATACTTCTTCGTCCAATTCCGGGAGACTAGTCTAAATTCTGCAATTGTTCCCAATCACTTTCTTGAGGCATGAGACATGAAAAACTTGATGGATTTTTGCAGTAGGTGGCAAGGCCAACTTGTAGGCCACTTCTCCAATGCGTTGAAGTACTTGATATGGTCCGTAGAATTTGGGAGAGAGTTTCTGACATCCCTTGTCTTTAAGTGATGTTTGCTTATATGGTTGGAGCTGTAAAAAGACCTGATCCCCTTCTTGAAAGTGGCACTCTGAGCGATGCTGGTCTACTTGTTGCTTCATGTGGTTCTGAGCTTGATGAAGATTCTCTCTAAGATGGGCGAGCATAGTTGCGTGGTGTAGTAGGAGTTGATCCACTGCTTGGACTTTTGAGCATCCCTTGAGATATGAAGTAGGTGAAGGCGGGAGTTTACCATATACTGCTTCATAGGGGGTCATTTTGGTGGTGGCATGATAGTTGGTGTTATACCACCATTCTGCCAGAGGTAGCCACTGTACCCAAAGGTGTTGTTTTTCTGAAGTAAAACACCTAAGGTAGGTTTCTAGACATTTGTTGACGGCTTCAGTTTGACCATCTATTTGCAGATGGTAGGAAGTACTGAGTTTTAGTTGAGTGCCTTGGATTCTGAAGAGTTCCTGCCAAAAATTGCTGGTGAAGATCGGGTCGCGGTCGGAAACAATAGAAATGGGCATGCCATGCAATTTGAAGATCTGATCCATGAAAGTTTGAGCAACCAAGGTTGGTGTAAACATGTGGGGAAGAGCATAGAAATGAGCATACTTCAACAATCGGTCCACAACCACCATGATGAATGACTTGTTCCCTGATTTTGGAAGACCTGTAATGAAATCCATAGAAACTTCCGTCCAAATTGATGCCGGAATGGGCAATGGTTGTAATGTGCCAGGTGTGTTGACGGTTTCCCCTTTGTGGCGTTGACAGACATCGCATTCGGTTACGAAGGTAAGGATGTCCTTTTTCATGCCTGTCCAGAAAAATGATCTTCTAGTGTGGGCATACGTCTTCTGAAAGCCCGAATGTCCTGCAATGGGAGATGAGTGCATCTCTACCAAAATGCGACTTTTGAAGGTGGATGCTGGTGATATTACGACTCTGTCCTTGTAGCGAAGAATATCATCCTGCCACGAGTAGCCCTTGGTGGAATTTGGATCTGCCTACAATTGAGAAATGAGTTGGGAGAGCCCTGGGTGTGAAAACCATTCTCTGCGAGCTTCTTCAATCCATTCTGGAATGGGGAGGGAAATAGCTAGCAGGGTACTTTCCTCCTCAAATTGGTGAGATAATGTGTCTGCTACACTATTGTCTTTCCCTTTCTTGTAAATGATCTCATAATCATATCCCAGCATTTTGGCTAGCCATTTATTT
>APFE031039031.1:0-104268 GCA_000404065.3 Pinus taeda
GCTTTGTTCTATTTTCTTTATTAATATGGACAAAGGCCTCACAACCAAAAGGCTTTAAAAAGGAGTAGTTTACCTTTTTACCTGTCCATGCATCCTCTGGAACACCACCATCCAAGGAACTCGAAGGCCCTCTGTTTATTAGATAAACAACAATATCTATAGCATCTGCCCAAAATTGTAAAGGAAATCCTGCATGCAATCTCATACTCCTTGCATGCTCCATGATTGTCCTATTCATCCTTTCTGACACACCATTTTCTTGTGGTGTTCTTGGAACTGTCTTCTCTTTCGAATTCCATGCTCTGAACAGTACCTATCAAACTCTTTGCTGCAATATTCATCTCCATTGTCTGATCTGAGACACTTCAATTTCTTTCTTGTCTGAATCTCAACCAAAGCTTTCCATTTCTTGAAAGTATCAAATACATCAGATTTATTTTAATACAATAAATCCAACTTTTTATAGTTGCATCATCAATTAAAGTAACATAATAACGAGAGACACCGAGAGATGATACCTGAGTAGGTCTCCATACATCTGTATGCACAAGCTCTAATTTTTCGCTCTTCTTTTCTTTCCCAACTCTGATAAATCTGAATCTCTTCTATTTTCCATAAATGAAATTCTCACAAAAGTCCAAATCAACATTCTTCAAACCCGGCAACAAATTCCTTGATTGAAGAATCTTCATCCCCTTTTCACTCATGTGTCCGAGCCTATGATTCCATAATGCTGCATCTGCTCCTTTGGAAGTTAAAGCATTAACAAAGTTAGAAATACCATTGCATAAATACAATGTACCAACCTTTTCGCCTTTTGCTATTACTAGGGCTCCTTTGGTGACCTTCCAAGCTTTATCTGTGAAAGTTGTGACACAACCTTCACTACCTAACTCCCTGTTTGAATCAAAATTTTCTTCAGATCTGGAACATGCCTTACCTCCTTTAGTAGCCATTGGTTTCCATTCTGTTGTTTTACAAGAACCTTACCCATTCTAGCAATTTTACAGGGTTTATCATCACCCAAACGGACTTGTCCAAAATTTCCTTGAACAAGTCACGAAAATATTTCTTATCAGGTGTGGCAAGGAATGAGGCCCCTGAATCTACCACCCAAGAATCAATAATATTTTCAAAAGAAAGAATCAAATCATCTTGTAATAACTTACTTGTCACATTTTCTTCATGATTGTTTACTTGTTGTGTATCTCCTTCTTTTCCCTTTCGAGATCTACAGTCTTTCTTTAGGTGTCCTTTCTTTTCGCATTTCTAGCACACTATCCCTAATCTGGACTTGGATCTGCCTTTCCTTGATTTACTATCATATCCTGAGCTCTTTCCTCTTTCCATTTTTCTTCCCCTAGACTCTACACTTAAAGCATTACCCGATGTCTCACTTGAGCTTTTCCGTCACATTTCCTCACTAAGGATGGCACCGACAACATCAACAAAATTTAAAGTACTAGATCCAGAAAGAGAGTTACTAATGGCCATTACTAAACCATTCTAACTTTCTAGCAATGAGCACAAGAATAACAAAGCTCTAACTTGATCATCAAATTTTACCCCTACAGAACTTAATTGACTTGTAACAGTATTAAAATCATTTAAATGGTCTGCAACAGATCCACCTTCTGACATCTTCATATTAAATAACCATTTCATAAGAAATACCTTGTTTGAGGCCGAGGGTTTTTAATATAGTTTCACCAATGCCTTAATCAAACCCTCTGTCGTTGTTTCCTTCGAAATGTTGAAGACGACCAACACTGCGAGGCACAACCGTACTATTCCGAGTGCCTTTCTATTGAGAAGGTTCCATTCTTCATCTGTCATACCCGTCGACATCTTTGTTTTTCCGCCCAATGGTATGTACAGATCTTTCTGATACAGATAATATTCCATCTGCATCTTCCACAGCGATAAGTTTTGGCTGTTAAATTTCTCGACCCTAAACTTACCATCTTCCGCCATTACTCCCACTCGAACGAGGAACCCTTCTTTCCTACGAGTTTATCAGCCAAATAGACCTTCGGCTCTGATACCAGTTGTTAGAAAATTATATATTACAGAGCAATGGAACACATAGAATATTGCATAAATATAATATAATGAAAATGCATAAAACCAAAGAGACACAGATATACGTGGTTCACCCAGTTTGGGCTACGTCCACCCCGAACAACCAGTCCTTCCTTTCTATTATCCAGCAAAATGAAGAGACACGACCTATAGCAGATCCGTTGTAATATCCTCTATTTTCTCTCACATTTGCATCTCTATTTCTCGCACAGAGAATACACATCTATTACTCAGCCTCAATACAATGCCCTCATACATAGAGAGGGGTTTCCTTCTAGGGCAAAAGACCCTAAACTAAACATAAATTCTATGGTTAGATCATCTGCCTAATGAACGGCCCAGATTGACTAGAAATTACTATACTTTTACAAGGCAATTTTACATCTATTTTTAGCTTTAGGGGCACTGCTCCCAAAACCCTCGCCTGGGGACCGCTGGCCCCCGGACCCCCCAGTTGGGGTGGATTCTGGACCCTCGCGGGGGACAAGTCCCCCTCTCACCCCCCCGCATGGAGGGGTGTACAAACTTCCTGACGTATACATCCGGCGAAAACAAAGACCTCTAAATAATCATGCTCCACACCCAAGATCATCTTGCCTCTGTATGATGAGCTTGTTACTCTTAGTCCATGATACGTTGAAGGAAAATATGTACTCTTCGAAGTGAACCTTGTTGTAAACACAATACTTGCGCGCTAACTATGGTCACCTTCTCTAGTCAATTGTTTTTGGCTTAACCCTTGTCAACTCAGTCAAGTAGAGTAAGGTGAGGGGGAAAACCTCGCAAGCACGTCAAAGATATAATAAACTACTTCTCTACTCGAAAAAAATCCTCTTCTCTCAATATGTCGGAATCCCTCTTCCACCTCTGAAATGAATAGGTGCTATGCATAGTGAAAATGAAAAATGAAAAGTCAAAAAATTCAAAATGAAAAATGAATAAGGCAAAAGAAGAGAAAGGCTTCCTACATAGGGAGGTGATCCAAGTAAATCTGCTGGGGTACTGACTAGGCTCATTAGCAGCGAAGCCATGCTTGTGTTCCTATGTGACTCCATGGGGTACTATCGAGGCCTGCTGGCAATGGAGCAACACTAGAGATGAAACTAAGACTCTGACGACTATACTGCTTGTGCACCTATATACCCCTCAATGCCAATCGAAACCACTGTGTTGCCTTCGCTTGGAATGTGTGTCACTCGACCATGGGCTTGGCAGATGTTACATCTTACCATCAAGTGAGTGTGAAACCAAGATGATCTAAGAACTGAACAATACTTCCGGAGGTGTTAGACTTGCTTTTCACGAACAAGGTCTATGCAGAGAGCTGGAGTTCTACCAGTGTGTCGCCAAGCGTTGTAGCGGCCACAACCACCCTCCAAAATTTTTCCATAGCATGTTTTGGAGCCTCCCTACCAACCTTACGCAACACTTTGTCTTGCTTCGTCAAGTACTCAAGCTTCAGTGTTTTCCTCGCACAAAGGCAACCTATCGATCAAAGTCGATCCATTCCCCTCAAAGGCTGCTTACTCAAACTTGGTCAAGCTGCAGGTTGTGCAACTTCACCTTGAAAATTATGCATTCCTGGAGGGAAACTAGCCTTTCCTCCAGGAATTGCAAAATCCTCTTTGATAGCCTGCTGGGCTCCAAGATTGCACAATCCTGCCAGCCAACCCTCCCAGTAGGATGTTCGCAATTTTTCCTAGCAATAGGCTATTTAGCCCAAGAATTGGGAAATTTGGGCAGTAGTCAGCTGCTCTTCCCATAAATTATGTAATCCCCTTGGGCAGTCAGCCCAGCTCCAAGCCAGGAATGCACATTTTTCTCAAGCAGTTTAGCACTCGCAAGCATGAACAATCTGGTATGAACAGTCTGGTTGACCAGTTCTGCCTAGGACTGAGGAAAATTGACTTGCATGCATGCATGAATTGATCTTCCTGGAATGGTAAGAGACAACATGCAAAATGCATCCCATGATTCAGGGAGCTAATTTTAATAGCCGACTTCCCTCCAATTGTCGCTTTTTTCTAGATTTGTGGCATGCACGTCATGAGACCAAAATTATTTATTCGATGCATTAGAGCTTATTCATTCACATCGATCTTGGATCTTTGACATCCCACAACGCACCCAGGACTCTTTGACAGATCCGGCTTAGCTATTCATAGGTAAGTGGCCTCAACTTGTCTTTTTCAACATTTCTATCGCTTTTTGTGTATTCACTTGTGTGAGTGATGTTTGTTTGATTTCTTTGAACACCTGCTGTCGTTTATATATATTCTAGCTTGTCCTAGCTCTGTTTCAATTTTCGTTTCTATCTCACTGTTGTAGGATGCATGAAACTATTTTGCACAGACGTTCACCCAACTAGCGAATGGCCTCACCCATATGCATGTTGATCTATTTGCTGAATCTTCCATTTCATCGACTTACTTTATTTTCGTTGCCTGTCGGTGAGTGGGGCCAACCTTGGCCTGGTCTCTGCCTTCATCAACACTGCATTGCGTAATCTAGGGAAGGAAGGCTCACCTTCCCCTCCAGATTTGTGCATTCTAGCCTAACACTAGCCTCCGGGACTATTTTTCACATTCCTAGAGTACAATGGCTGCTTGGCCCTGGAAATTGTGCAAATCTATCCCTAGGCCAGCAGTCCTTCCCAGCTAGGATTGCGTATTGCGCAATCCCAGCAGCCAGCTGCCCAAATGGAATGCACATTTCCTAGATCCAGTAGCCAGTCCATCCTCCCAGATAGCCCAAAATTCCTTTTGCATAGTTCTGGCAGCCAATCACTCAGCCTCCTAGTGAAATTTACGCAATCTTGCTCATCAGTTTCCCAGGTATGTGCTCTGTCCTTTCCCGGATTTGCTTTGTTTTCACTAACATATTTCTTGCCATGCATGCTACTTGTTTCCAGATCTTTCATGTGTTCATCTATCTCAATGGATTCCAAGAGAACAAGATCTCAGGACACTGATGGTACGGCAGTTGAGCAAGTGTACTCTGCTTTGCTGACCTATGAAGATATGAAGTTGTATCTAGATAAGGACATCAAACTGAAGTGGCAAGATCTGAATGAAACATTTGCAGGTACTTTTCGAGAAGACTTTGAAGACCGTCAGGTGTACGTGAACATGCATAAGTCCAGCTTGTACCGGATTGCATGTAGATACCCCGCATTCCCATGTGCGGACATGATTCACTAGATCGTCTCTCACACTGACCCCAAGACAATGACCTTGAGCAGTGTCAGTGGGACGAAGCTTGCAACCTTCTGGGCACAAGATTACAATGATATGCATCAGATGACCCTGCCCATGACTATCATGACTCCCTCGTTTAGCTTTCCCAACAACAGAAGCCATTCAAGAGACATTCTGAACGATTGGGTAAAGGCGCCAACATGTTTTAGGATGACCCCCAATTAGATTTATAATAAGAAGATATTGAGGAAGGCATACCAATACTTGGTCATATTCGCATGTCGACAGAATGATCCAGATTTATACAAGAAGGCAATAAATTACAGAAATAACCATAAATATAGAGATGCAACAGAAATAATACTTCATTTTATTAATGTAAAATACTAAAATATGCTTACCAACATAAATGGAAATAAACTAGCTAGGGCAATGGTAGCTTATCTTTGAGAAGAAATGTGGCGGCTACATGCCTCTGAACTATGTTAAAATGAGGCTCGAAGGCCTATTTATTGTTGAGAAACAATGGAAAACCATAAACATCCAAAAACCTAACCCTAAGAGATGAAACACCAAGCTGTGGGCCTTGTTTCAGGTAAATTGGTACATCAACTTCCCAGGGCCGTAACTTTGGCATACAATCTTTGTTTGATGTGCACAATATCTCATTAGAAAGATCTATTTGAGGACTACAAAAAGTCCAAAAAAACGTTGTTTAGGGCCTCAAAACAGCTCCGGAAGTTCAGGACCCAAAAAAACTACTAAAAATAGTAAATTGTGCTACAATTTAGGAAACTAAAAAACTGAAAGAGACTATTGTGGGGCTCCAAGTGGGATAGGTGGGTGGCCACCAACATCCACCTGGATCCCTCCCCGCTTAGGAAGCAATGTTCCCCATTGTGTTGAGTTCCTCCATCTGCTAAACTTGGTCCCTGGTGAGTTGTTCTGCAATATCTGATGTGTCCAGTAATGGTGGGAAGCATGGTTGAGGGCATTCCCCATTGAACACTCAGTGAAAGAGAAGGAATGGCGGAATTCTGTGCTCCAAAAAATTGTTTCTCACAACCTTGGTAATGCTGTAAGGACCATGTTGGAGTGGTCTAAGCTTCTGATGGGCTCGTGGGCTAAGCTTCTGATGGGCTCTTGTAAGGTGTTCTTTCTTTAGATGCAACCAGACTTTGTCGCCCACTTGAAACTTGTGTGGTACCCCTGTGGGTGAGGAGAATTTGTTCATGTGTTCTTTCATGACCGCATCCCTCTGTTGATGCTGCTACGTGGAGGAACCCTTCGCGGGGGTCATGGATGTGCCGACGATCTTCCCCTTACTTTGGGATTCAACCAGAAAAAAAATGAATTTCCTAGTCTGGGAGATGAGCTTACTGCCTTTCTTAGTAGTGATAAAAGAGGTGGGTGTAGGTGGAGCTACCTCTGGTATCCTGTATAATGAATTACACAAAGAAATAATAACAACGCGAGGCTTTGACTCACACACAGCATGTCGCCTCCATAAGTATGGCTGGCCTAATAATACATCACAAACATCCAGAGGTGCAACATCACATAATACCTCATCTGTGAAGGGTTTGATGCTATAGGGAAGGCGGCACTGCTGGCGAACTCGGAGATCTCATCCTTGGTGAAGCCACCCGATACTGTATGGATACGAGTGTGGTGTAGTTGTTAGGCCCAACTGCTGCACGACCTCTACTGAAACGAGGTTCTTTTGGCTGCCACTATCGACAATGAATTGTAGCAGCAAACCCTTCACCCACATTTGTGAGTGGAAAAGACGCTCCCCCTCCTCTCGATCTTCGGGCTCATTCTTCTCAATCTTGGCACTGGAAACAATGGCATCGGGCTCTACATCAATGATCTGCTTCCCTTTGCAATTCCCCTTGTCGGGCTCTGACTCATGGTTGGAACATGCATCTGATTCTGAAGCCTTCAACTCGGCCACCAACGACTGCTTGGTCAGACACTCACTTATGTTGTGAGTGGGCTCTTGTGGAACTCACACCACTTTCCTATGTCGTTCTTCGATTTCGTGGTGTCGTTCTTTTCTTGTGGCTTCGATGGGTTGTCTTGGGTCACCCCGCCTTGGCTTTGTCCTTTGGTCTTCGAATTCATAGATCGAAAGTCTTGCTTCTTTTGTTTAAACTTCTGCTCGATTTTGACAGTGTATTGGTAGCCGTGCCGAGTGAGGAGATTTTCAGGAACTCCATCTCATCCTGGATGTACCTGTGTAGGTAGCCATGGTATTTGAGTACCAAATGTAGCTTAGAATCCTTGATACCCAACTATGTGCAAAGGGTATGAAAAATGTTTGTGAACTCCGGCACATTTTTGTCCCTTCCTTGTCATAGCCACTTTATGTATTTGTCCTCGTAGCTTTTGACAGGGTAGTACTACTCCTTGATGGCATCCTAGAATGAAATCCAAGTGGGTGCGACTGCAAATAGTGAGCCCATCTCTCCCACCAGTCCTTGACGTGGGGGGCTTCTTTGAGAAGAGCGAAAATAATCTTTTCCCAACTGGAAAAGTAATGAACAAAAAAATACCCTTCTAGAAGATTTAACCATTTATCTACAGCATGTGCATCTAACTAAACCTCGAATATAGGGATTTCGAAATTAACTTGTACGTTAAACTATGTGGCATTTCCATAGTAGTTGTTGGAAGCCCATGTGTCGCCCCCGGGTAGTCGCTGAAGGATCTGGGCGAAGTTTTCCATCATCACATCCCTTTGTCACTCAAGGGCTTCTTCGAGCAAGATTTTGATAGGATCTCCTACCCCCTCATCTTTCTTTTCATCATCCATGGGAGGTCGTTGGGATTTGCGAGGCTGATCTTGCAAAGGTTCAACCAGATCAAGCCCTAGCTCCTTATATCCCGACCTTGTTGGGGACATGCAAAGAAAAACAGAGAAAAAGCAGACCGCTCTGATACCACTGATCCAAATTATACAAGAATAAAATGAAGTACAGAAATAACCATAAACACAGAGATGCAACGGAAATAATACTTCATTTCATTAATGTAAAATACTGAAATAAATGGAAGAAAACTAGCTAGGGCGATGGTAGCTTATCTCTGAGAAGATATGTGGCAGCTACATGCCTCTGAACTTTTTTACAATTAGGCTCAAAGGCCTATTTATTGTTGAGAAACAATGGAAAACCCTAAACATCCAAAAACCCAACCCTAGGAGATGAAACACCAAACTGTGGGCCCTATTTCAGGTAAATTGGTACATCAACTTCCCAGGGTCGTAACTTTTGCCTACGACTCATTTTGACATACACAATAGCTTGTTAGAAAGATATATCCGAGGTCTACAATTGGACCCTTGCTTCTCCCAGATTTCCAAAAAAACGTCGTTTAGGGCCTCAAAACAGCTCCTGAAGTTCAGGAATCGAAAAAATGCTAAAAATAATAAATTGTGCTACAATTAAGGAAACTGAAAATTGAAAGAGAAAGTTGTGGGGGTCCAAATGGGATAGGTGGGTGGCCATCAACATCCACCTAGATCACGAAGTGGCCAAATGAGCACTGAGACCTTCCCTCAGAGTTGGGTGATCGCGTTGGACCAACTGGCTAGAGAAGGAAGACCATGCAACTGGTCCGACATACTAGCTCATCAGCTAAAGGAGCAAGTCACGATGGCTCTACAGTCACCCGAAGGCATGCATGTAGAGATTTATATGTCTGCCTACATTCTAGATGCGGTATATGCCCGACATGATTTCCCAAGCTTGGATTGGGCATGGTCACCTGTGGAGACTGTTGTGAGCATGTATTTCAAGTTATTGTCTGAGTGGAGCTTCAGAGGAGTGATCATACGGTTGTCCGACCATCTTTTCACCCCAATGTACAGGTTGATATTGGAAAAGGATCCACCTTGCATGTCAGAAGAAGCAATGAAGGCATTTTTAGGCATTGGAGATTGGTATGCCTCACGGGACGACACGTTCATCATAATGCTCAACGCAGAGAAGCCTCCTCATGTTCTGCCAAAGTTTGCTTTGGACGTGTTGGTCATGCAGGAAGTAGTGTATCATATCTCAACAAGATTAATAGCTAGGCTGCAACAGAAGAAGAAGGAACCTTGGGCTACTCTTCCGTTACGGATCAGGTTATATGAGATTTGAAGCATCAAGCAAGTGGATGTCGAAGCTGAACAGATAAAGAAGTACCCGTTCGACCTTTGAAGCTTCAACCCGTATGATCCACATTTCCTTGTGAAGGATCACTGCATGAGAGTTCAGTTCAATTCGATCCATGGGGCATGTCATTGGGCCGAGGAGGACTCATGGAGGTATTGCTACAATTCCTACAGACCCAATGATCAGATCAGTTTCGTTGTAGGGTGGTTATCATAGAAGCATGAAGCAACATCACGGAGAAAATCAGCAGTAGCAGCAATAGAAGAGGCAGCAGAGCCCAACATACCTGTGCATGACAAAAGGAAGAGGAAGATTTTTGATCGTATGGAGGAGGAGAAAAGATGCAAGTTTCGAGCAGATCCACTTGTAGAACAAGCAGCTATGGCTATTCAATAGAAGAAGCAGCAGCATGACAAGCGAATCGCGTGAAGGCAGAGGGATAAGAAGAGAATGGAAGAAGCATAGAAGGAGTTACATGAGTTGAGGGAGAAACTCCAGATAGAACAAGAGTTGTGCCAACAGGAGAAGGAAGCACAACAGCAACAGATTTAGTAGGGGGTGCATCATGTGTAGACAGAAGAATCAACGTCCGTACAAGTAGTTGATTCTTCTAAACAACTGGCATCAGGTGAATAGGGTGAACCCTCGTAGGGGAAAGACTTTTCTCATGAGATAGAATAGGCTCTTGAACAGTTGGATGCAGATATGGGGCAATAGGAGTTGGAACAGGACACAGAGCTCATGCCTCACTAAAGAGAGGTCGACTCACCTACTTCAATGCATCTAGACGATGAGCAAAGTCTTGAATGACCAAGGAGGTACTGAGATCCTTAGTGGTCAACTGAAAGCAGAGATGCACAACATCTCCTTTGGAAAATCTCATCATAGTGTTGTGCAGTCTCAGAGAGTACCAACTCTGGAGGACCAAACATCCCCTGCATAATTTGAAGAGCAAGTGATCGTGACTGATGTGCACAAGCATCCAACTGCATTGGTCGATGCAACTAGAGTGTATGTCGAAGCCACTAGCTCAAGTGTTCGCTTTCTCATAAATGAGAATGAGAGAATGGAGAATGCATGGAGGAGACTTGGTGACAATGTCCACTCAAGCTAAACTGAAGAAGGAAATACTTGATGAAGTATTGTCCTTGGACACAGTTATGCGAGCATTGTACTCCAAGTTTGGTACCGTGCATCAAGTACTCACTCATCTCCACGGATGGCAGTAGCGATGTGAAAGAAGAGTATGCATCTTGAAGAAAATACATACGGCTATTGATAACATGCGAGCATGGACGATGAAGTACAAGGGAGACCCACTTCACTTGCCAAAGATGATGAAGGCCAATGTGGTCGAGTTGCAAGCACGTATCTAGAGTCAGGTCCATAACTATGAAGTCCTACCGCAACTCATCACTAGCATACAGGCTTCCCATGCACATGTATTCAAAAGCATGGAGGTTATAGTGCACACTCATGCAATCCCATCACTTAGTACCCTCACCCAGGCGAAGACCAAGAAGTAGGTCTAGCAGGAGCTTGACTCTTACTTTGACGAGCTGATGCGCATCGCCACTAGCCCAGACTTTCCTATCAGTGCAGACATCATGTGCAAGTATGTTGTTGGTTCGACTGCACTAAAGACAATGATGCACATGTTCACAGATGAGTTGGACAGAGGAGCCTGAGAAGTGTACCCAAATGCTATGGAGGCAAGGTTCGGGTTTCAAACGGATGTCACAACATAACACATGGACACTCTCAAGGACTACCAATCTTGGCATTAATATGTCACTGTTGATCAGCACGAGGATGTCGAGCAGTTGGACTTCTATGGTTTTCTAAATCCGAATGATGTCTAGTTTGGCTTGTCCAAGCCATTGTTCACATGGGTACATGTGCATTGTAATGTTGAGTCATGTTGAGTGTAAGTCAAGTGTCAAGAGTGGATGTAAAAGTCATAGAGTAGGTGAAGAGTCATGAGGGTAGTTGAATGGTCACAAAGGGGAATGTCAAGGGTCACCCCCCCCCCCTTTGCTATAAATAGTCTCTCATAACTCATTGTAGATGTTGTTCGGCCAAGCTTCTACTAAGACTATTTTGAAGACGGCTTGGACAATATTGTAACGCACCTTAGCTTCTCCACTGCATGGAGCTAGTATATCTCTTTGGAGGAGTAGGCGGATGTGGCTATAATGTTCCACTGTTGGGGCTAGCAGGCTTACATGGATGTATTTTATGATTGTGACTTACACTTGTTTATATAATAAGAGCCAACACATTTTCATGCATATGTTGTTATTGTAGTTGGACTACTCTAATTGCTTTAATGATATGTCTTGGTTAACTTACGCACTTGTGTATGAACTGACTCACATGCAATTATATGAATCTTGTTGTTAATGTGTTGCATATGTTGTTAATGTTGTTACCGTTCATGTCAACTTCTCTACCGGACATCAGACAAACCTTTCTCTTGAACCTTTCTATAACAACCATCACACTCGTCTTAGACTAATCCGTGAGTATTGTACAAGTTATCTTACCTTGTATGATGTGACTGCCGCATCCAAGTGGACTACTTTGCCGGAAGTTGTGCATGTCCTTTATGTTATGTGTTCCTATCTGAGTCGAGACTGATTCCTTTCAACCTAGAACTCACGTTCACCTCCTTCCCCTTTCAAAGTGTTGGAACCTCTCATACACCTTCCTTGACTAACTGCATCAGTCATGCCCTTCCTGCTAATAGAGTTATTCTACTTGCCTCTATGTGACACCGCAGTTAAGGCATTATCTTACGACCCACTACTGGGACTTCTACACCAAATGGTCTGAGGTCTAATTGGGACTTCTTACCGGGGAGATCCCCCTTGATATGTTGGTGGGTCCAACACCATCAACACCTTATTAGATTAGCATCAAATCCAAAAGTTCATCATATCATTGATACATTCATCAATAATATTTCGTAGTCCTATGGTTTCTGTCTCAGTCAAGTTTGGTGAGAAAAACGGAATGCATTTTGCTACTGATTGGTCTCATCTCTGGCTTTCATACAATGGTGAGACCAATTAGATCAAAGTAGAAAGGGAAAAATACATTAAACCTAAAGTGACTGATATCAATGATGACAATACTATAATTGGAAATTATTATACTGATACTTTCCTTAGGAATTTTGTTTTATATACTTCCCCTTTTCTTTTGTCCATTGTTTAATCAAACATTGAGAATTTTTGTCAGATCGATTATTCCATATGTGTAAAGATTGAGCATATTCATGTACAAAAGTATATAAATGAGCAATTTTGGTTAGTATTATTTGATGAATGCAAATATAATAATGGAATTGGAGCAAGATGTATACAACAAAGTTCAATTGGAGATTGAACCATGCTTTCTTGTAGGCTCAAGTTCCATTACACAAATAATATATAAGAATACAAGGCTCTAATACAAGGTCTGAAAAAGGCCATTAGCATGAAGATACAATATCTCAAGGTATTTGGGGATTCAAATATAGTCTTTGGACAGGAAAGAAACACTATCCATTTTGTTTCCAATCATTTAAGAATTATCAACATATTTTTCATGACTTGATTTGTCAATTTTCTACTTTTAATATAAACGTAATCCCTAGAGTACAAAATACTGATGCAAAACTCTTAGCCATTGTTATCTCTAAATTAATTCCTTTGGAATAATTTTCTCCATATAAATTTTCCATTAAGCTAATTTTTGGGCCTTCAGTGCCCCACAACATAACTAACTATAGGATATTCAACAATTACAAGGATATCCTAAATTTCCTTACTTTAGATGAAACCTATTCAAATTATATCATTGATAAAGATATCCATTAAAAAAAACTCAATTAACCATATTTAGATTGGAATGGAAAAACAACAAAGTTATTCCTAGATTTATAGTTAAATTAGAAGATTTTTACGACCTTAAAGATTATTCCAAGAGACCACCAAACTGTAAATTCAATAGCTCTTCTTTACAATATGAGTTGTTAAACTTAGGCTTTAAGCTAAACCCTTAGAATGTCAACATTGACATGGGATGTTCAACCTATTAGAAAATTGCATTCATCCAAATATTAAGGCAATATATGGATGTCTTTGCTTGCTCCTATAATGATTTGAAAACCTATGACAACTCAATAATCCATCATTTGATTCCTTTGTTGCCTAAGTCAAAACCAATCCGATAGAAACTAAGGAAAATCCATTTGAATTTAGAACCAAAAGTTAAAGAGGATTTAAAGAAACTACTCCTAGCTAAAATAATTTTAGGTATTCCTAGAGGGTTTCCTATCTAGTTACAACGAGGAAGAAAAATGGAGATATAAGAATTTGCATCGAGTTTAGAAACATGAATAAGGCTTCTAAGAAAGATAATTTACCCCTTTCCCCCATGGAAAAAATACTACATTATGTAGTTGGATTTGAAATAATGTCATTCTTAGATGGATTTTTTTGTTACAACTAACTATTGGTATCTCCTATTGGCTCGTTGAAAACTACATTTAGAACAAAATGGGGCACTTATACTTACCAAAAAATGCCATTAGTTTTGATTAATATGGGTGCCATATTTTAAAGAGAAATGGATATAGATTTTAGAGTTCTTATCAATAAGTCAGTAGTTGTCTATTTGGACGATGTAACTACATATTCTATGAGATATCTAAATATAATCCACATACCAAAAACCACAAGATTTTATGAGAAAGGAAACAATTTACAATTACCCAAGAGGTACAGGAACTACTTTTTCTATTCACATTGAGGAATTTGTCAAGTTCTTGAGATTTATATATCTTCATATGTAATTGCAATTTTTCTATATTAATTTCTCAAATATATATTATTGTTTATTAAGTATACAACCATTAGTTTTGCCTAACAATTTTAAACTAAAACCATATATATTTTCATGCATATGTATCTAATACTTGGGACATTTAAATTTTTTGAACCTACAAAAAATGGTTTAATTTTTTCCTCAAACAGGTTGTACCTAGCACAAAGTTCCAAGAAACACATTGGTTCACCCCATACAAGGGAAATACGTGGCTTTCATTATATCCACTATTCAAAAATTATTTGGGACACCCCAATACACTTTTTTCACTCTCTTAAATAGTATGCCATATGTGCTTGAAGGAATATTCATTTAGGTGTTTCCTTTCAACAACATTCACCTTATGCGTGGCCAAACATCGTTCACCTCCTCTTCGTTAAAACTATTCTCTAGATTTTGGGGCATGGGAGGGAGAAAAATTAAGTCCATGTAGGTAAATAATTTTACCTTTATTAGACACAATTGAAACCCATAAAATATATACTTCACAAATAGTTTGACAGATTTTGCATACATATTTTATTATAGAGGGAAGAGTTAAATTTTTTCGATTAGCCTGCTCCCAAAAATCAAGAAACCTAGTCTAAATTCAAAAGCAGCGTAAAGGGATTATATATTCTAGCATTCGTAAATGCCATGAATTCAGTTACCATATTATATTCATTGTTTGGCCGAAATCAAATGCATTCTAAGCTCAAATAATTTTCCATGATTGTTGATGTAATGTTTTATTCAAAAAAGTGCAAAGTTATGGATTCTTAGACGTCATTCTATCTTTTTAATTTCCATTCATTAAGCTCTAATGAAACCCCTAACTCATTGAAATTTTCAACTTCCACAATGCCTCTAATGTTTGGTTGTGATCTCCTACCTTTGGTGACCACTATAATAAACTTTGTACTCCAATAAACTCTCAATATATATACTTCACTGGTAGATGGTGAGTATTTTCCATGGTTGCTTAGTCCCATTCGTTAAGGTAGAGATGGTAGGAATCCTTAAAAATTAACACTCAAGTTTTTCATGAAGAATGCACTTGTTTAACTTATGTATCAATAGTTATGCATAAAAAAATATATATATATATTTTTTCTTTTTTCTTTTTTGTTAGCAAATTTCTAGCCCTTTATTATATGTCATGTACCTTCACTTATGTTATCTTAGTAAAGAAGCCTTCATTATATATATTACTTTCATTGTTATTTATAGCTATAAATCTTGTCCATGAGATGATCTTTAATTTTATTATTGTTCTGGTTAATAAAGATTTGTCACATTTACAACTTTTAAATAAAGATACATTTAATGACTAGAATTTAGTGACCTTTTCTACAAGAATTGTAGGCATCAATGTATAGGAGACACCAATCCCCTCTCTTGTAATATTTTTAGGTACCAACCTATAGGAGACCCTAATCTAATCCCCTCCACTACAAGATTTGAAGGCGCTAACCTAAAGGAGACACCAATCCCCATTATTTCAAATATTTGTAGGCATCAACCTACTTCATTGAGTCTTCTTGTCACTCCTGCCTCTAGTAGGTCAGTTTGTTGCTTCTTCCTTCACTAGGTATACTTGCTCCTTTTGCCTTCACTAGGTTTGTTAGTTACTATTTGTAATAACTAGGTCTACTTCTCCCAAATCTTGTTGTTTTTGGCCACTTCTCGAAAATGAACTTGTGCGACCTGCCACATATCCAATTTTGCAAATCTAATTCTAATGTTTTTTTATCATAGGCACCTTTGTATATCTCCTTATATTTCTAAAGTTTTGATGGTATAAAAATTACTATTAAATAAGTTAGAGAAAAAATTCCAAAAAAACTTGTTTGAAGCCGATATTATGACTTTTCAGTAACCCTAAATTCCACAAGGCATATCTCAAAAATTATAGTGAAACAAAGTCTCAAAGTTTTATCATAGATACATAGAGATATCTTCTTTATCTCCTAATTTCACAATTGGAAACATCATAGGAAAAATATTATAGCAAAAATACCAAGCTAGCCTGCTTGAAGCATATATCTTGAGCATTCAGAAACCATGACTTCCTTAAAGAATATGTTCGAAATTACAGTGAAAAGAGATCTAAAATATGTTTAGCTTATTAATTTGATTTAAAAATTTAGTAAAATTTTATTTTATTTTATTTTTAATCATTTTAACTCAATTTTAAAGTTTTCGCAAAATTTTAAAGTTGAATATAGAAATTATTTAAATATTAAGTAATATCGTCCTTTTTTTTGCTTTCTAATTCTTTTCATTTTCATTTTAAAATTTTCCCAAAATTTTAAAGTTGAATATAATTTTAATAATAATTTCTATGAAATTTGTCACTATGTGATGATTCCTCTTCATGAGATTCTTTGGTCGTCCACCCCCTAGAATAATTGATGAAGCTATATACGATTTCAATGGGATTGGGGACTGGTACATAGAGGAATCATTCTCTTATGTTTGAACCTATGGTTTCATGTCTCCTCCTCATGCTTTACCCATAACTGTCCCCAATACACTTATATGTATGGAAATTGCATACAAAACCATTTCCATAGGTGTAGCCAGAGACCTACACCTTGCTTCCAAATATATTTGTCATTATTTAACTATTCAGGTCGATTTCTATGGATTAGTAAATATACCTCAAGTTAGGTTAGACACTAAAGATTTTGAAAACAATAAGGTGTCTTATATTAATTTGAAAAAACATGATCCCAACAAGATTGTGTAAGAACACTACTTGCATACAAGAGCTAAAAGGTATAATCGTGATGAATAATTTTATGATGATATTTTCCATTGAGTTCAAACATTTCAGGAGGTTCTTGAAAAATTTCAGTAGCTTCCTATACATCAACAAGTTGGTATCTATAATTTTAGAAATACAAGAAGAAGTTGATTTCCACTTACCTTGCAAGTAGACACTGAATTGCAAGCTATAGAAATGCTAGTCCAACATACCAGTCTCCCTCCACCATAGTCAGTATAAGCAAAGCTCCAATAGATGGAAACTAATCCTCCTCAATAGGAATCTAAAACAAGCACTAACATGGTAATAGATACTATTGTCTTAGACGAAGAGGAAAAGAAGATGCAAGAAGATTAGAAGTTCAAAAAAGTGCAGAAGGAATTAGCTAAAAGCAAAGGAAAAAATCCATTGAATATTGCACAAGATAGTTCTAAAACAATACCTCCATGTTGTGAATCTCTTAGAAAATATACTTGCGTTGAAAAATTCACCACCCCTGTTACATCTGGAGTGGTTTCCAAATCTCCCATATCATCGATATATGGTATGTCTTCCTCAGAGTTTCTTTATGTTCATGATATTTCATTGATTGAAGATGACGATATTCCTCCTACTGCTTGGTTTTTCAACATCAAGAAGAGATTTGTTATGTTAGGTAGAGTTAAAGGGAAACGAATTAAACATACAAGTGTATCTTAAGTCCAACAAAAGATTATTTATGATGAATCAAAATAGAGTGATGAGCAATTGGCAGAAGAATTGGCAAGTTCAATGGGATCTATTTCCAATGTTAACATTTGTTCATAAAAAAATATAATTGAAATTGTTATCTAAACAAATAAATAAATTATTGACCTTGAAGGAAAACTAGTCAAAAGGGAAACCCATCTTAATGATAAAGTAAAAAAAAAAAAAACATTTGAAAAGAGTAGTGACAACACCTTCAACAAATGAAAAACTTAGAGCAATAATGGAAAAATGAGTTGCCCAAAGTACAACAAGATGTCATCATCTCAAAACTAATGAAAGAAGCACAAATTGCAAAATTACAGCTTCAAGTAAATAGACTCAGCGACAATACGACTAGTCTCAGGAAATTCAAAGAAAAAACTTTCGTATTTATGAACAACTTTTGCATGAACATGAGGAATTCTACAAAAAATTGAGTTTAATTCAAACTTAGAAAAGCTTAATCAAGATATTTTTCAATGATATTACAGATGACACTACAGAGCTTAGTCATGCAAATCAACTCTTTCCTTAATTGATATCTTGGCAAAGTACGCCAAAGGCTCCTCCACACAGCCTACCCAAACTCTCAAATATCGATAATCTAAAAGGAAAAATTGCCTTTAAAAGTTGGAAGATAAATTTAAGAAATTCAAAATATTTAGTGAATAAGGAAGAACCATTTTATCCCTCACTTGTCAATGTAGAAGTTCAAATATGTTGAAAATAGCAACAAGAAATGCTAAAAATAGAAGTTCTAAAATTAACACTGATATAAATAGCATTTCAGGATACATTCCAATTTTAGTTAGTCCCTAAACTAAAATTGAGAATTAAAATTCGAATTTGATCTTAGCAGCTGTTTGTAAAATAATTAATTAATTCATATTGAGTTAATTAGTTGTAGAAAATCAAAACATGAAGTCTATGTGAAGACATGCAATAGTTTCCCCTTTGATTGAGGAAGTTATTCCTTGATTAAAGGAGATTAGGATGAGTTGTAATTAGTTAGATCAGTTAACTGAGTTAAGTCCAGTTAGATTAGTTCCAACAGTTTGTGGAACTGATTGTGAGTTCAGTTAGTTAATGCATGCATGCATGTAACTGCTGCACTTCAGATAATTGAATATTCTCTCATAAATAACTCATGCATGTTAGTTCAGTCAAAGACCCTGTTGAGATTAGATGATGGGACAGTCTACTATCATTTGCAGGAATATTCCATTGAGGATATCCCTTGCATGTAGAAGGAATTCATTCCTTGGAGATTGCACAATTACTTCTGAGTTTGATGAGTGTGTGATGAGGCCAATTCACACAAGTGGCAACATTGGACCCCAAGAGAAGCTATGCAAGGAAATAGGAGGCTCGGAGGATTGGAGAAAGGCATATGTTGTGTATATTTAGTCTGTGAGTTGTATTGAGGGATTGTACTGAGAGCTGGATAGCTTGTGAGCTAAAGCTTTGTGTAATCCGAACATATTTCCACTTGAATGATAATACAAAGATCGGGGTTTTTAGTTGAGGCTTTCCCCAAAGTATTCTTCTGTGTTTATGTGTGATTGATTTCTCATTCTCTATTATATGTGTTCTATTTGATCTTGCTCATAATCGATTAAGCTTCCGCAAGTTTGTTTGTAGAAGTAGATCAAGTATTTTGCTTTAGTATATTGCATTATCAGGTGATCTACAGTGGGAAATTTTACATGGTATTGGAGCAAAGGTGATCAAAGCAAAGAACAATATACAAAGAAGGGAGAAGTTCAAAGTTTCAAGTTCCTGATTATAGAATTTGAATTCTTATCACATCTCAAATTTCACCAATGGCGTTCAACAGTTTAAGACTCAAGTATGCCCTTGATGGTAGCTCAAATTATATAGCATGGAAGGATTGCATGGAAGCAGTATTAGAGGACAACGGTTTGAAGGACTTCATTGATCACGAATTCCCCAAGACAGTAGCAGCTAATGCTACAGAATTGGTGGAATGGAAGAAATGTCTGGCTAGAGCGAGGAGAATCCTCCTAGAGGGAGTTCGAGACCACATTGTCTCAAGCCTCCATGGGAAGGAGACACCGATGTGGAAAACATTGAAGGATCTATATCAAAACAACAACGATCAGAGGAAGCTGGTGCTTAAAGACAAGATTCGGAAAATCAAGTGTGAAAAGGGCGACACGATCTCCACATATCTGAACAAGCTCACCACCTGCAGGGATGAGCTTGGAAGTGTAGGGATCACGACAACCGATGATGACATGGTGAGTCTTGCTCTCATCAATCTTCCAAAGAGCTGGCATAGCTACCAAGACTCGGTAAATGGAAGTGAGAAAATGCCAGATTGGGAATGACTTTGGTCGGATTTCATGCAGGAGGAGATAAGAAGAAGCACCAGAGATGAATCTTCATCAAAGTAAGATGATAAAGAAAATCTAGCCTTAGCAAGTAAGGCGAGGAAATGGAAAGGGAAGGCGTCCCATTCAAAATCCAGTTCTTCCCATGGTGGGAAGAAGTTTCACAAATCTAAAGTGCGATGCTTTCATTGTCATGAGGTCGTCCATTATGTTATGAATTGTCCACAGAAGCAATCCAAGAAGGGATCAGATGGTGAGGCACCGGCCTTACAGATTGAATTGGATTTCTCTCTCATTGTATGCATGGTTTCATCCATTGTGGGATGTGTTCGGTACCTGGACAGTGGAGCCTCTTTCCACATGTCCAGCGACAAGAATCTTTTCAATACCTTGGAGGAGAAGGATCTCCATATGCGGATCGAGATTGATGCAGGAACATTCGATACTCTTAATTAGAGGAATCCAAAGCGAAGCAAGGAGGAGGACGCGGACCATAGGAGCTAAACAGGGGACAAATTCTATTTAAAATAGAGTAAATGATGGAATGGATAAAAGTCTCGAGAAGACTTGAATTAATGTAATCTGCCATATATATCCATATAGCGATTGTAGAGAAAATTAAGGGATTTGTTGAGTGATTGTGGGAAGAAATCGTGCATCTTAAATGATCCATGACTGTTGTAATTTCTTATAAAAAGAAAGTATGTGTGTGTGAGAGGAACCCTGGATAAGGCATAAAAATCCATCAAATGGCGGACGAATGAGAGAATGCACAGGATCTGTTGGATCTTAGAGATCAATGGTCCAAATCAAAATACAAAGGAACCATCAGAACCGTTCGATGGAAGAAATCAACAGTCATCGCATGGCATAGATGTGAGGGCATTAATTCACAGGGAAATTGGTTTTGTAACAGTGGAAGTGGTTCGAGTGAGCGAAAATTCGTAAGTGGTATTGAAGGCTAAGCACTCGATTCCACTTATCGAGTGACACATAGCAGCGAGGAGGAGAGAGGAAACCACTTTTTCGAGCGGTTAATCCCTGTGCTTGTTGTCTACCTGAAATCCTTGTGAATAGTTGGATCTTGCGCGAGCTGATCGACAGTGGAGGATCAACGAACCATTTGATTTTTGGAGCGAATATTAACTTTTCGATCAACGAATGAAATGGACGGTGGAGATCGGGCACGATCAGAGACCCGAGATAACGAAGGACAGTGGAAAGCTAGAGACGAACCTAATGATCTATAGATGCAGTTTAATTGTTTTTGGGATCCGGCTTATGTGTTCGGGCACGTTGTTCCTGTATTTCCCATGTTATCCCGATAGTTGAATGGTCCTGGGTTTTAAGGCAAAGAGCCATCATTAACATTTCCAATAGGTTTGTGGGCCATAACCCATAGGCCTCAGGATCGAAATTTATAAAGAAAGGTAAAATTGATATACCCCAAAATCTCCTTTCATCATTTGGTATCAAAGTAGGGAAAGGTTAAAGGAAGAAGATTTCTTGCAAGAAGGAAGAGGAGTGCAAGCAGAAGGAGAAGGAGTTACAATTGTTGAAAGTATGGAGAGTTTATGGTCTTACCATCATACAGATAGCGACAGTGGGAGGTGAGAAGACTTGCAGCAACCTAGAGCGAGGAGTGCTCAATTGGTTCCAGAGGAGAGAACCAGAAGGATGCCAAAAGACTAAGCTCAGAGGAGAAATCTTGGTGAGGTATTGTGTAGCAGAGAAGACTGTTACTGCAGAGGTTGGTTGCAGCTCACAGAAGATCATGAAGACAGTTCCACTGAGAAGTGGGTAGAATTGCTAAAGGATAAGGAGAAGCATATGACCAGGAGGTCATAAAGTTTTGTGCCTCGGGAGTCTGATGCAGGAGCATCCAACACTCTTAATTAAAGGAGGAATCCAAAGCGGAGCAAGGAGGAGGATGTGGACCATTGGAGCTAAACAGGGGACAAATTTTGTTAAAAACAGAGTAAATGATGGAATGGATAAAAGTCTCAAGAAGACTTGAATTACTTTAATTAGCCATATATATCCATATAGAGAGCATAGAGAGAATTAAGGGATTTGTTAAGTGATTGTGGGAAGAAATCGTGCATGTTAAATTATCCACAACTGTTGTAATCTCTTATAAAAAGAGAGTCTGTGTGTGAGAGAGGAACCCTGGATAAGGCGTAAAAATCCATCAAATGGCGGACGAATGAGAGAATGCATAGGATCCGTTGGATCTCAGAGATCAACCATCCAGATCAAAATACAGAGGAACCTGAAGGAACCATCAGAACTGTTCGATGGAATAAATCAACGATCATCTCATGGCATAGATGTGAGGGCGTTAATTCACGAAGAAATTGGTTTCTTAATAGTGGAAGTGGTATTTCAGGCGAGCAAAAAGTGGTAAGTGGTATTGAAGGGTGAGCACCCAATTCCACTTTTCGAGCGACATGTAGCAACGAGGAGAGAGGAAACCACTTTTTCGGGCAATTAATCCTCGTGCTTATTGTCTACCCGAAATCCTTGTGAACCGTTGGATCTTGTGCAAGTTGATCGACGATGGAGGATCAATGGACTGTTTGATTTTCGGAGCGAATATTGACCGTTGGATTGGAAAATGAAATGGATGGTGGAGATCGAGAGTGATCGGAGATTGGAGATTGGAGATAACGAAGGACAACGAAAAGCTATAGATGGACCTGACGATCTATAGATGTGGTTTAATTTTTATTGGGATCCGGCTTATGTGTTTGGGCACGTTTTTCCTATGTTTCCCATGTTATCCCAATAGTTGAATGGTCCTAGGTTTTAAGGCAAAGAACCATCATTAATGCTTCTGATAGGTTTGTGGGTCATAACCCACAGGCCTTAGGATTGAAATTTATAAAGAAAGGGGAAATTGGTATACCCCAAAATATCCTTTCATCAGAGATGGGCAATGATGGAAAGTATCGTGTTTCAAGTGAAGGTACGGTTGTGTTTCAAAGGGAGAATGGAGCTCATCTCACCCTGACTGATGTAAAGTATGTACCAGGTCTGAAGAAGAATCTTGTGTCCATTGCTGTGCTGAAAGACAAAGGTTATGATGTAGTCTTTAGTAAAGGAAATGTATTCCTGAGGCATATCAACACTGGACAAACTAAGAGGATTGGGATTCGAGTTTAGAATCTCTACAAGTTGGAGGTAGACAACTGTGTTGCATTGAGTTCCAAAGCAGAGATGGTGCAGAGCCAAGATGTTGGCAAGCTATGGAATAGAATATTAGGCCACTTGCACCATGGTGCCTTGAAGATCATGCAATAGAATTCTACCCTACTTCCCAAGGGAAAACTGAAGCAGACGAATACATGCAAAGGTTGTACCTTGGGTAAGTATTCAAAATATTCCTTTTAGGATCGAGATAGTAGAGCTAGAGAAATCCTGGAGCGAGTTCACACAAATGTGTGTGGACCATTCTCTACAGCCTCCACTGCTAAACAGAGGTACTATGTTATTTTTATTGATGATTTTTCTCATAGATGTTGGATCTAATTTATGCAAAATAAGGATCAAACCTTATTAAGGTTTTGTGAGTTTAAAGCCTTGATAGAGAAAGAATCTGGAAATAAAATAAGGGCCTTGTGTAGCAACAATGGTGGAGAGTATGTCTTCCAACAGTTTAAGGACTTATGCGTTGCAGAAGGAATTAAATGGGA
The DNA here is from genome assembly GCA_000404065.3 of Pinus taeda. Lineage (NCBI taxonomy): Eukaryota > Viridiplantae > Streptophyta > Pinopsida > Pinales > Pinaceae > Pinus > Pinus taeda. The sequence goes on from APFE031039031.1 coordinate 23,842, forward strand.
GTTGATGGCACCCCATAACCCACAGCAGAATGGGGTGACCGAAAGGAAGAACAGATTGATTGTGGGAGCAGCTTGAGCGATGTTGCATGACCAAAGCCTACCACTTCATTTGTGGGCTGAGGCATACAATACAACAGTATACTTGCAGAATAAAAGCCCGCGCCGTATACTAGGGATGAAGACACCATTGGAAGCCTTTCCGGGAAGCAACCAGATGTGAGTCACTTCAACATCTTTGGATCATCGATTTATTTCCATGTGACCAAAGATGTCGGGAAGAAGCTAGATCCAACAGTTGATTTGAGGATACTTGCGGGGTACACTGATACACCCCACAACTATCAGGTGTTCCTGCCTACCAGTCAGAGGACAGTGGTACAAAGAGATCTGAAGTTTGACGAGTAGAAAGCCATGTGAGTATCACTTGAGAGGGAGCTCAAGTTGCATGCAGAGGAGGAACTTTTAGTTCCTAAGGAGGAGGAGCCTCAGACTAATGCGGAGTAGCCGCATGCAAATGATATGGGAGTGGAGACATCCACTCATGCTAAGTCTTCCAAAGATGGACAGAAACGCTCAAGGGAAGCTGACAGGTTGATGTTGGATGCACGAGACAATTTGGGGCAGCCATCTTCTTAGCGCAGATAGAGGAGGTCACCCGAGCAGTACACTGGTTACATGGCCTTAGTTGGGGAGTGTGTAGAGTCTGAACCTTCTTCATTTGAGGAAGCAGTGCAACAACCAGTCTGGGTTGATGCTATGGTAGAGGAGTACGACTTTATCATTCGGAACAATGTGTGGGATGTTGTCCCAAGACCTTAGGACAAGTCAGTGGTGAGTTCCCGATGGCTTTACAAGGTAAAGCCGGCAGTTGATGGTAGTGTTGAGAAACATAAGGCAAGGTTTGTTGCCCGTGGTTTCTCACAAGTCGAAGGGATCAACTACGATGAGACCTTTGATCCTGTAGCAAGGTACTCATCTATCATATCGATGTTGGCATTATCAGCTCAAATGGGTTGGAAGATCCATCAGATGGATGTGAAGACAGTGCTCCTCAATGGGAATATTGAGGAAGAGGTGTACATTGAGTAGCCGAAAGGTTGTGAGACCTTCGATCGTGAGTCACATGTGTGCTCACTCAAGAAGGCTTTGTATGGGCTGAAGCAAGCACCTCGTGCTTGGTACACCAAGATCGACAGCTATTTCACCGGGTTGGGCTTCACCAAGAGTGACGTAGATGCAAACCTTTACCACATCATGGTAGAAAGTAAGCCATTGATCATTTTTCTTTAGGTGGATGATCTAATTTTGACAGGTGATGATCAATTGATCAAGTCTTGCAAGGAGGACCTTGCAAGAGAGTTCGAGATGAAAGACATGGGTCTTATGCACTACTTTCTAGGCATGGAAGTGTGCCAGGAAGATGGGGAAGTATTTGTGTCTCAAGGCAAGTATGCCAATGAGATACTTAGGTGATTCCACATGGAAAAGTGCTAGCCCATGCAGACTCCTCTAGCTGGTAACTGGAGGAAGGAGGATGCTACTTCAGGTGAGGTAGTAGCTGCTACTGTTTATCGATAGCTTATGGGTTCATTAATGTATCTAGTGAACACACGACCAGACTTATGCTTTGCGGTGAACCAGCTGAGTCAAGCTATGGTTCACCCTACCAAGCTATTTTGGAAGGTAGTGAAGCATGTGTTGAGATACCTCATAGGCACATCTCAATATGGATTGTGGTACAGATAGACAGAGGGAGTGAAGCTTCAGGGCTTCATAGATGCAGATTGGGCAAGGAGTCCATCAGACCGAAAGAGCACTTCTAGAGGAATCTTCAACCTTGGTTCAGCTGTAGTTTCCTTGTATAGCAAGAAACAGAGGTCATTTGCACTTATCTCAGCAGAGGCTGAATACATGGCTTTCAATCAGGCAGCATGCGAGGCCATTTGGATGCGGAAGATTCTATTGGGATTGTTTGGTTAAAGGATGGATCCAACTGTGATCTACTGTAATAATTAGAGTTGTATAAAAATCTATGAGAATCCAGTATTTCATGACAGGTCCAAGCACATTGATATCCGATATCATCATCTTCGAGACTGTGTGGTGAAGAGGATCATGTTGTTGCTGTATTTTTCGACCGAGGAACAAGATGCAGATATTATGACTAAGGCATTGTCAAAATGCAAGTTCAAGTTCCACAGAGATAGAATTTGGGTGACTAATAATCCTTTTCTTGTTGAGAGGGAGTGTTGAAAATAGCAACAAGAAATGCTAAAAATAGAAGTACTAAAATTAGCACTGCTATAAATAGCATTTCGAGATACATTCCAATTTTATTTAGTCCCTAAACTAAAATTGAGAATTAAAATTCGAATTTGATCTTAGCAGATGTTTGTAAAATAATTAATTAATTCATCTTGAGTTAATTAGTTGTAGAAAATCAAACATGAAGTCTATGTGAAGACATGCAACCGTTTCCCCTTTGATTGAGGAAGTTATTCCTTGATTAAAGGAGATCAGGATGAGTTGTACTTTGAGTTGTAATTAGTTAGCTTAGTTAACTGAGTTAAGTCTAGTTAGATTAGTTCCAACAGTTTGTGGAACTGATTATGAGTTCAGTTAGTTAATGCATGCATGCATGTAACTGCTACACTTCAGATAATTGAATATTCTCTCATAAATAACTCATGCATGTCAGTTCAGTCATAGACCTAGTTGAGATCGCATGATGGGATAGTGTACTATCAGTTGCAAGAATATTCCATTGAGGATATCTCTTGCATGCAGAAGGAATTCATTCCTTGGAGATTATGTAGTTACTTCTGAGTTTGATGAGTGTGTGATGAGGCCAATTCACACAGGTGATAGCATTGGACCCCAGGGGAAACTGCGAAAGGAAATAGGAGGCTTGGAGGATTGGAGGAAGGCATATGTTGTGTCTGTTCAGTCTTTGAGCTATATTGAGGGATTGTACTGAGATCTAGATAGCTTGTGAGCTAAAGATTTGTGTAATCCAGACATATTTCCACTTCTATGATAATACAAAGATTAGGGTTTTTAGCTGAGGCTTTCCCCAAAGTATTCTTTTCTGTTCATGTGTGATTGATTTCTCATTCTCTGTTATATGTGTTCTATTTGATCTTGCTCATAATCTATTAAGCTTCCGCAAGTTTGTTTGTAGAAGTAGATCAAGTATTTTGCTTTAGTATAGTGCATTATCAGGTGATCTACAATGGGCATTTTACAAAATAATCAAAGAAGTCAACATGGTTGTTGCTCCATTTATATGAATCAACCATGGTAGAATATTACATTGTTGATGTGCAAAGACATAGACAAGATTGTAACAGTCATAGTAAAAAATCCATGTAAAAATTAATAAAGGTGAAATAAGACCATGGTCATCGGAGATCACTTGTGATTAATTAATGGCTAAAGAAATTGGAAAATGAAATGGCAAAGGATTTGGAAATGCATGAGACATTTATTGGCATTTTATTTATGAAAATAATGGAAATTAGGAGAAACGGTAGGTTAAAGGTCACAGGTTGCATGTGAGGAAGAAAATGAAGGAAAATAATTGAAAATAAAGAAAATATAGGCCTCATTAATAAAAAGGTTTATGAGGATCAGTTCATAGACTTTTATCTGTTCAATTTTGGAGCTCTCTCATACTCTTGGACACTTAGCATTTTCTTAGAGAAATCTTGGAGGAGTGTGGCATACTTGGAGTTTTGGAGCAAGAAGGAAAAGAAATAGCATGAAAGCACAAGAGGACATCGAGATCAAAAACTACAATAGGTTTTGCTTGTAGGTACTGAGTTGCATGTATGTTTTCCTCACTAGTTTTGGTATGCATGGCATATGCATGTGGTTTCTTGGTTTTGATCTGTCATTGGCATGGAGGATTGCTAGGATTGACAATGGATTTCCTAGCCTTGTCGTTTCCTGGATAGCCATGGTGTTGTGGGTTTTACTTTTGTTTTCTGGTTTGTTTTCTTGTGCCTTTGGTTGTGGGTTGAGTTACTAGTTCTAGAATCCTTGGTTGGATAAATGCTCTAGAAGTCGTGTAACAAATTGGGTTGAGTTACTAGTACTGAAAGCCCTGTTTGGAAAAATTCTCTAGAAGCTTAGTGGCAGTTGTGGGTTGAGTTACTAGTCTTGGAAGACCTGGTTGGAACAAATGCTCTAGAGCCCTATGCATATTGGGTAGAGACCAATCTGGTGATGGTTAGTGATGGCCGACCGTGAATTGGAATCACTAGTTGAGGGTTGAGGTGGTTTGGCCTTTGGAAGCTTTGGATGGTTTTTATTGATGTGTTTTATGAGATCCTGCATTCATGCTTGGAATACGACACGATGGTGATTGGCTGAAAGAAAGATTTGGTTCAGCCTAGTCTACAGTCGGGTGGTTCGTGGAAGTCCCATACCTAGTAGACCTATGCAATCATCGATAAGATATTTCTTTCTCCTTGGTATTTTATGGGTAAATATACTTGTTTATATGCGGTTTATACTCTTTATATTTATGTTGGTTATATGATGGTTATGAATGAGTTTCATCACAATGGAAAATTATGGATCTCATCATGTTTTCGTTAATCACTGAACATACAATGATTAAAAGGCTTAATAGATGGTAATGTAGTTATTGTGATGAGGCATATCCTTCGTAGTGATTCTCAGATAAGTATGATACCCCTATGCTGAGATATGTTGTTTAAACCTGTAGATTTCATCTTTGTGACATGTCTGATGTAATGTTCCGAAAAGGAAATAACAATGTTGAACAAGCAAAATGCACATACGACACAAGAAAAACTAGACAACAATTAAACACCCATAAAATTGCACCAAAACTACGCCAAACTGAGGCATTTTATTATCAAAGGAGAGTACAATCATGGAATGTATGTACATGGCTTGCCAAAGCAAGCTAGACAATCCTAGGTGAGAAAAATGTTACTTGGATGCAAAGGGAATACTTCTCCTCAATGTTCTACGTTGGGCCTAGAAATTTTGTAACTACTAGCTAGAAGAACCCCATGTTCTAGCCTCCAAAAATGCTTAGAAAATTACGCCAAATTACTTTTGATCCCTCCACAAAAACCTAGGAAAATCCATAAAGGATTTGTTCTGAATCCAACCTCCCAAAATCGACCTCCAAGAGGCCCTACACCCTCCAAGACTGCTCAAGAATACGACCTGCAAAAATACCAACAAAATCCTCCTCCAAAGCTCTAGAAAAGTAGTAATCTCCTCCACAAGTGCTTCCCTTAACTCTCTCGACAAAGATTAGCCTAAATAGTTGAGGCTCCACCTCCCACGTGTGCACAATAAGTTTCCTTTACGCTCGTCCAGGAATTCGAAAGTCACATTGAATAAGAGTTCTCTCCTCCAGCTCCAAAACTCTCCAAAATGGCAACCAAACTCCTATGCCTCCTTTTCGGAATTTCTCCTGACTGTTATCTCAAAATCAGACCCTGGAAGGCTGCAGACTAGGAAGACTTCAAGTAACTGTTTCAAACCTACTTTAGGCTGAGGCTTAGCCTCCTCAACCTGAGAGGGCTCTCTCAAAAGAGTTAATGATTTTAATTATAGATAAGATGGCTAACTCTTGTAAAACAACTGTGACAAATATGAATGGTGGAAACAGATTTAACAACTATCCATTGGGCTTATGGAGTCAACAACACCTCAATATCACAATGAAATCAACCTTACATGGAAGTCAGGGCATTCAGCATTTAAACATTCAAAACATAAACTCATATGGGACCACACAGTTTATAAATGTATACAGGAAGTCAGAGCACATTCAGTGAATTCTAAGTGATTATACATCCATACCACTGTAAAAATTAAGAAAAGGACAACATCACATATTCTGAACATAAAAAATCCTTCATGAATCCTGAGAAGCAAGGTCAAATATGCATTACTGAAAATGGGTCTTACATGAGCCAAATACAAGCTTTTCCATAAAATTTCCAACCCTCATTACATTGTTGTTTCAGCTATATATAGAATCCTTATTCTAACTAATTCAAGCTTCCTCCTCCAGCATGAGGGGAATTTAATAACTCGATCCTTATCTCTAATGACACCTATCAACTATTTAACTAACTAGTAAATACAATAAAGTGCTGACTGGAATTTTTAAAAAGTTCTAAATTAACTAGGACTCTAACTCCATTTCCATGCCATAGTGGCTACTCCTCGTTCTTTGACACCTGGTCTTCTTTCAAATTGGATAAGCTGGACATTTGATACTCCATATTGACCTTGAAAACTGAATCCTTATCTGCCCCATGGTATTAGGAGATGTCCCCTGCTTCTCGGCTTCTGTTTTCCACAATTTGCTCGACTATGTAACAACACTTTTCTGAGCCTTTAATAACCCAAGGTATGGAATGTTGCCACGTTTTAGATATGTTGTAGGCTGTAGTGATGGACAGGTGTCTCTTTTTCAAAATTCCCGCTCATAATATCAAACTGTTTGTCTGCGTTAAAATCGTCACCTACAGCAGTTTCGTAGCGCGCTACGAAACTGCTATTTTTATTTAAAACAGCTTGATTTTTGACCCGAGAATTTTATCACCCAAAATTCTGATTGCCAAAAACTCCCTTTGATTTTTTTCATATGTGTAACAGGGATTTACATGTCTTCAAAACCATAAGCCTAAGTAAAATTGACAAAAATTTGGAAAATAACCTTTCTTGAAAAGAAAATTCATTTATCAGGCAACTTGCCTAGCTATGCCTTCAGGTCTCTAGCAGCTTTCTGTAGTTGATTAATCTCATCTTCAGCTGCTTCTATTTGGCTCTTCATGGCTGCCACATAATCTCCTTGAGATGTGATGGCTATTTTATTTGTGTTGCTCTTTTGCCGAGGTCGTGTCCCCTCCCCTGCTTCCTCTGTTCTGGGCAGTGCTTCCTTTGCTTGCTGGAATTTTCTTGTCATAGGTATTCGAGGTTTAAAAATAAATTCCTGGGCTGGCTCATCAAATTTAAGCCTTTTTGAGGCCTTGGTTTTCTTAACACTTTCTTGTGGCGACTGTGTCAAATCAATTTGAATTGGCTTAGACTGCTCTAATTCAATAGCCTGTAATAAATCATTCAGGCTTGCCTTAGACACAGGGCTCTCTTCAACAGCTATAGCTTTACCTTTTTCCTTATTTATTTGGCTTCTTGTCCTTACCCTTGAGACTGCTTCAGATTTACTTGCTTCAGGTACAGTCTTCTTACCCTGAGTCTTTTCCTTTGTCGATTGTTGAGGCTGTTCTCGAATGATTAATGGCTTCACTGGCTTTGGTAGTTGTGGCTTGGTTTGCTTTTTGGCTCTTGCTTCCCTTTGAAGCTCAGTTATGGTGAACTCTTTGGCTGGTTGTGGAGTAAGGCCAGTCTTGCTTTGGAATCCAGCCATGAAAATAAACGAATTCCAGTCTCTGCCTATCTTTTGGAGGCCATCTAAAACTAGCAACTTAATCAAACCATGAAGAAATAAAGAGGTTTCACAGTCCTCTTTCCTCAGCTGCACCTTATCACACATCTTACTTAAACTGCGAAATAAATAAAATGGAATGTCTATGGAGACTTTCCCGGTAAAATGCAAGAGCAGTTTAAAATGGTAAGAATAAACCTTATTGTACCTTCCTTCACAGGTCAAATACTTTTGTATGCAGGTGAGAAGAAGGGCATAATGTTCCTTGACATAATGTTTGGGCACTGCTTTTGTTAAATCTTCATTTACATATGCCTCTTTCAAAAACTCCTTACACGGATTCATATCAAATTTAAAGTTTTTAAACCATTCTTCCCGTCCTCTTGGGATCTCTGTTACAGCAACTATTGCTTCTGGAGAAACCTGAATTTCTAACATGGCTACCTTTGAATTCAAACCAGTGAAATTTAGCGCAAATTCCTTAGTTACCTGTGCATGCCCTCCTTGTAGCTTTTTACAAAATTTCCAGCACCCGGCATCTTTGAACGCTTTCTTCACGCCTTCATCTCTCAACGTTATGTCCAGGCCTTCAAGTTCATTTCTCTGACATTTACCGGATCTGTGCTCTTTTTTCTCCATATTTTCCTCTGAGATCTTCACACCCAAATTCTAACAGCTCCGATCGGGATGATGGTTCAGCTCCTTTCTTAACTCAGGCTCGCTTGCAATCAGCCTCGCTTGAAATTCAAAATGAAACACTTCACTACATAATCGGTCGACTGGTCACTCATGCAGCACTTACAACCATCATTAAGGTCTATGCACGGTAAAATCTCTTGGGAATGATATTCCTATGCATATCAGCGATCTATTGGTGGAGTAGTGGCAAATGAACATTCAGATATGATACAAAAGGTACACAGACTGACATGAGTAGACACAAATGCTGACTCACCTACGGACTTGACATTTCGGGAAAGATTCGCTGCGAAATGCACGAATCCATGATTTTGCAGCGCTGTTAGTTATAATTTTAAATGATGCGCTGCGAAACTGCTTAATCATGACGCGCTGTGAAATTGCTAGACCATGATTGCGCTGCGAAATGGGCAAATAAGACTGCGCTGCGAAATCACTAAAAGACACGGTGACTTAGCATAGACAAGACATGACTATGGAATAATGATGGGTGGTGGAGAACCAATAGGAGTGGAGTATGATCTAAGTTAAAAACCTTTAAAACTCCAAATCCTAAGTGAGAAAAATAAAATGAAACCAACTTTAACACAGACCTTTGTCATCAAACTAGGATAGGCAATTAAATGCCTCAAACTTTTAGTTCTAAGTGATAACACCGACCAAAGCTCCTCCGGAAGATGTCAGAATCACAACTCAACCTCCCTTCACTGCGCCCTTCAGAAATACGCACCACTTAGAGATGATGAACGAAACTGTTGGAAATCACAATGAAATCGTCCTCTGAAAGAATGCAGATGAACCTCTCTAGGGTAGCACTCGAAGTCCCCTGAAGAAAAGAGTGAGATATCCACTTGAAGAACTCTTGCTAAAAAACAAGTGACTCGGCTAAGCACCTCGAGCAACCAAATAAAAATTTGATATGCCAAAAGATGATGAAATGAGGAGAGTTGCCTTCCCTATATATATTTCGTGGAGCACTTCTCCGTCCATTTTCCCTCCTTCATGGGTCCCTCACTTAACCACTGACTTCCCCTTCATGCAAATCGAACTAGGGAATGTTTATTCTCCTAGTGTGGGTGACCCCCATGTATAACTTAACCACATAAAAATAAATTCTATTAAGTCTAGCCTCCTAATAAAATCGAATGGGCCCCATCACCTCCAAAATTGGCCCCAAAAGGTAGAAATTAATCCTAATCCAAAATAATTTAGGAAGGGACAATACATTTGACGAAATGCCAGTCATGGCTATTAGGGGTCCAGTCAAGTCCTTGTTCAAGTAGTTATATTGTATTATTATTACATTGTTATCTTTCATTTCTAGAAGTGTCATGGAGTTATGGGCAGTGACCCGAGCCCTGGCCTCAAAAAGTGGCATAGAATTCAAATTCATAGGCACAAAACTTCTTGGGAAAGTGCCCAGTCACAGGCCCATGTTGTGGGAGCAATTGGAGGGTCCCTGTTGCACTCATGCCCATGTCATGGGAGCGACTAGGGGATTAATGCCATAAAAAGTTACCTTGTCTTAAGGGCTAGTCACCAGGAAGGTTTGGATGGATCTTGGGGGGTTCTGCAGTAGCTATGGAAGGTTTGTGTTGTTGTGTTCCATTAATTCCACTTCCTTAACTGACACATAGGGTGTTGAATCATATCATAGTAACTCTTCGTCACACGTTTACCCTAGTTGGCCAGTTACTTGGGTAAACGTGGGAGGACGGTGGTTACATAGTGGTTTAAGAGCATGGTTCACCCCTCATACTGGGAGGGCAGTGTGTTTGTTGTGCATTCATGTCAGTTTCTTATGTGTTACTCATACGTGTGGTCTATGTTCCTATTGCATATGCATGATGTTGGTCATGGTTGCAGTGATGTCGACATGTGAAGGTTGACAGTGTTGTTGTGGAATGTGTCTTCATGAGTGTATGATTGGTTATGCGTTATTTATGCATGTCAAGTGCTTATGTGTTGTCAAGTGTAAATTGGTATGGTTGTTGTTGTCATGCATAAGGTCATGGTATGTGACTCATATGGTCATGCTTCGATGACTGGACTATAGTTAGAATGATGTCTATATGTTGTTATATCTATATGATATATGTCTATATGTTATTATGATTATGTTTATGCATGTATCATGCTAAATCGGTTGATATTGCATATGAGGTATCCTCCCCGAATTATGCTAAGGTATGTTGGTTTTTTTATGATTTGGTTTACATGACACAAGATGCCTTGTAGGAAAGAGATAAAGATGACTATCAAGATGGTAAACTATAGTTCACGAGATTCTCCTTATGGATTAGATGGGTGACATGGTGTTGGGAATTCTTCTGACCTAGAAGACACACTGAGAAGCTCGAAGGCATAAATAAGTATTTGCAAAGCAAATAATGACATAATCATGCAGGCACATGAGAAATAAGCAAAGTTCAATGCAATAATCCTTCAAAGTTTTTCAGATTTGCAGAGACAGGGACCACTTCAAATTAGCCATGAACATGAGAAAAGAACTAATGGGGCATATGGTAGTAGGTCTCCTGGTGGGTATAGGTTGAATAGAGATGACACAATCAGAGATGGCGGGTTCTTGGAAACTCCAGATATGAGAGGTGATAGACACATGTACTATTCTAATTCTAGTTCTAACAGGTATCATGATTGTCATCGTTATCATCCTTATAGGAGGAGTGAAAAGGGGTATTTGCTTGATGATTTTAAGAAAGAAAAGCCACCTACATTTGATGGAGATGTGAAGAAGTCACAAGATGAAAAAGCATGGTTGCTTGGAATGAATAAGTTCTTCAGATTACACAATTACTCAGAGAACATGAAGGCCAGAATAACTACATTCAGTCTTAAAGGTAAATCATATATTTGGTGGGAGGATGTAAAGAATGTCAGAGATATTTATGAGGAGGAGTTGACTTGGAGTGAGTTCGAGAGGCTATTCTGGAAGAAGTATCTATTGCAGAGATACTATGATGAAAGGGAAGAATAATTTTATGAATTGAAGATGGGATCTATGGCCGATGAGGAGTACACTAGAATATTTTGGATTTATTAAGGTGTGTGCCTTACCTCAAGGAGGAGAAGGCCAATATTCAAAGATTCATCAGTGGGTTGTCGATAGCATTCAAATACAGGATTGAGTATGATGAGCCTAAATCATTAGAGGAGGCCATCTAGAAGCTAAAGAATTGTTAAGAGCAATCAAAGCATAGATCTGAGACTAAGTCGGACTAAAAAGGTAATGCAAATAACAAAGGAAAATGGGACAAGAAACGAGAAAGACCTCAGGTTACATGTAATAAAGAGAATGTAGTGCCATCCAATAAGTTCAATGCATATGAAAGAGGACAGGGACTTTGTACTGAGGAGAAGAATAAGGATGAAGGCTCGAAGCCTTTGCAGTGTTGGACTTGTGGAGGAGAGCATCACAGGAGAGATTGTCCACAACATCATGGTAGTAGACCGCAGATATATAGTGCTTAGGATGCACAAATAGTGGGAGATGTTGGAAAAAGTATTCCTAGGATCTATGTAGCATTGGATAATAGGCAAGTAGATCATCAAACATCTATTATTGAGATGGATGGTAAGCTTTGTGATCAAGTTGTTTCTATTTTGATTGACCCTGGATCTAATTATAGTTATGTGTAGTTGGCTACAAGTACAAAGAAGCGAGTTCATCATTGGGTAAGACCTTGTTCATTTTAGTTGAATGGTATGTCTACATCAGCACATTTGAATATATTACCGTTGGGATCATACAGTATGTTGTTGGGTATGGACTGGTTGTATCTTCATAAGACCAAGGTGGATTGTTTTGACAAGGCTATTGAGTGCCTAGATGATAATGGGGAACAAAGAATATTGCATGGTAAGAAGAAAGAAACATCAATATGAATGGTGATAGCCATGTAGGACAAGCATAGTTGCAAGAAAGGGTGTGTGTTATTTGCAAATCATATGTCTAGTGACAAAGGTAAGGAAGGTGAGGATGTAGATGATTTGAGAAGATACCCAATTCTCCAGTGGTTTCAATATGTATTTCTCGTATAGATTTCAGATTTTCCACCTCACAGAGAAATAAACTTTTCTATTGAGTTGGTACCAGGGGAAGCACCAACATCTAAGGCACCTTACAGGATGAGCACTCCAGAGTTGGTAGAGTTGAAGTTGGATTTGTAGAAAATGATGGACAAGTGATACATTAGGCCAAGTGTATCACCATGGGGCACACCGATATTGTTTGTGAAGAAGAAGGATGGTATTCTCAGGTTGTGCATTGATTACAAGTAGCTGAACAAAGTGATAATCAAGAACAGGTATCCATTATCGAGGATTTATGATTTTTTCAATGATTTGAAGGGAGAAACAATGTTCTCAAAGATTGATCTGAGATCAGGATATCATCAGGTACACCTTAAAGAAGATGGCATTCAAAAGACAACTTTCTAGACCAGATATGGACATTATGAGTTTGTTGTAGTTCCATGTGGTTTGACTAATGCTCTAGCTACTTTTATGTGCTTGATGAATAATGTGTTGCGTCATTATTTGGACAAGTTTGTTATTGTGTTCATTGATGATATATTGGTATATTCTAAAAATCAAGAAGAGCATATTGAACACTTGGCAGCAGTATTGAGCTTGTTGAGAGATCATTTGTTGTATGCCAAGCTCAACAAGAGTAGTTTCTTTCATACTGAGGCACATTTTTTGGGACATGTGGATTCCAAGGAAGGCACAACAGTGGACCAAAAAAAGGTAATAACTATCATGGAGTGGGAAACTCCAAGGAATGTGGATGAGGTGAGATCCTTCATGGGGTTAGTAGGGTATTACAGGAGGTTCATCATGAAATTCTCATAGATTTCTTATCCTATCATGTAATTGCAAAGGAAAGGAAACATATTTGAATGGATAGAGGAATGTGTAGCCAGTTTTGAGAAGTTAAAGCAGTTTTTGACACATGCTCTAGTGTTAAATATTGTAGATCTGAAAAAATAGTTTGTGGTATATACAGATTCTTGCAAGAGAGGGATTGGTGGAGTCCTTATGTAGGAAGGACATGTAGTGTGCTATGAGTCACGCATTAACAGAACTATCTAACACATGATCTTGGGTTGGAAATGATTATTCACGCATTGGAGATGTGGAGGCACTATCTTCTTAGCAGACGATTTGTATTAATGAGTGATCACAATGGATTACGTTATCTATTTAACCAACCGAGTTTGAATTTCAAGCAAGCTAGATGGTTGGCCACGATCATTAAGTTCGAATTTGAGATCAAGTATATTAAAGGTAAGCAGATTTGGGTTACAGATGCTCTTAGCATGCAAATACAAGTTAACCACATAGTAGCTACGAGTTTTTATGGGACAAATCTGCGATATGGGATCTTGTAGGCAGGTCAATAGGATGTCAGGTATATGAAGCTTAGGCACAGATTGCAACATATTACAGGTACAAGTATAGCTACAGGTACAAGTATAGTTACAGGTATAGGTATAGATGCAGGTACCGGTATACAAGATGTGGACTATCGTCTCACGACAGATGAATTTGTCATGTTTAGAGACATGATCTATATGCCAAACAATAGTGAGTTCAAGAAGGTTATCTTGAGAGAGTGTCATGTGAAACCATATTCAAGTCACCCAAGCTATCAGAAGACACTAACAAGAGTGAATAATTTTACTATTGGCCAAATTTGAAGAAAGAATTTGCAGAGTTTGTGGTAAGATGCTTGGATTGTTAACAGGAAAAGGTAGAGTGTAAGCATCCAGATGAACTACTACAGCCGATTCCAATTCTAGAGTGGAAATGGGAGGTCATTTCCATGGATTTTATCATAGGTTTTCTGAGTACATTCCATCATAATTGTGGTGGAAAGGTTGACAAAGGTTGCGCACTTCATTCTAGTGAAGTCTACATACTCAGTGAATGACGTAGCACGGTATTCATCTGAGATGTGGTGAGTTTTCATGGTTTTCCACTGACGATTGTGTCAGATAGGGATGAAAAGTTCACTTCCAAGTTTTGGAAGGAGTTGTTTGCAGGTTTAGATATAGATTTGGCCTTCAATACAACTTATCATCCGTAGACATATGGACAAAAAAAGAGGGTCAATGGGATATTAGAGGACATGTTGAGGATATATGTGATGCATCAACAACAAAAGTGGGAAGAGTATCTTCCATTGGTTGAGTTCACTTACAACAATGGGTATCAGGTATATTTGAGGATGAGTCTCTTTGAGGCATGGTATGGATGGAGTTGTAATACTCCCATTAGTTGGAGTGATCTAGTGAATAGGGTGTTGATTGGACCAGACATGTTGGCGGAAATGGAACAGGAAATGTAGGTAATAAAGAAGAATTTGAAAGTAGCACATGATAAGCATAAGAGCTATGCAGATCATAACAGATTGTTTAAGGAGTTTCAAGTTGGGGAGCAAGCATACTTGCGCATCAAGTCAAAGAAGAGCTCCTTGTGGATTGGATCATATGCCAAGTTAGCACCTCAGTTTTGTGGACCTTTCAGGATTCTTGAGAGGATTGGACCAGTAGCCTATCGACTTGCACAGACTTCGACAATGAATGTCCATGATGTTTTCCATGTGTCACTTCTTAATAAGTACGTTAAAGATGTTGATCATGTGATTGAATGGTCTGTATTGTAGGTGGAAACAGAAGGATAATTCTAGTCGAAACCTCAGTGTATATCATAGAGAAAGATTCTCATGCTTCGGAATTGACAAATCGAGTAGGTTAAAGTGCAGTGGAAGCACTTTCGGCCCCATGAAGCTAGAAAAGAGATGGAAAATCAAATGCGAGCTATGTATCCTTCTCTATTTGCTAGTTGAGCAAATGTTCTGGGTATATGTCTTTGGTATATGCTTCGGTATATGTTTTAGTATATGTTTTAGTGTATGTACATATATATATGGATGTAAATACCACCATGAACCATGTTATAAAGCTCAAATAAGTGATATGGGTGTCATTTCGTTATGGTTGTCATGTTGGTTTGCTTATCAATAGGTTGATCATTATAAATATTGCAACAAGCTAAGTTATAAAGCTCCACGAGTAGTATGTTTTGTTTACAACAATTTTGTGGTTGTAGTGTCGTTGAACACCGAGGATGGTGTTCCCCCAAGGGGTAGGGTTCTGTAAGAGCCTTAGTAAAAAATCCATGTAAAAATCAATAAAGGTAAAATAAGACCCTGGTCAGGGGACACATATTCCAAGATGAATGTTGGGAAAAAACATAGTGATAGGTATCACTTGTGATTAATTAATGGCTAAGGAAATTGGCAAAGGAAATGACAAAGGATTTGGAAAGGCATGAGGCATTTATTGGCAGTTTATTTTGGAAAATAATGGAAATTATGAGAAAAGGGAGGTGAAAGGTTATAGGTTGCATGTGAGGAGGAAAATGAAGGAAAATAATGGAAAATGAAGAAAATATAGGCCTCATTAACAAAAAGGCTTATGAGGATCAGTTCACATAATTTTGTTAGTTCAATTTTTGAGCTCTCTCTCTATTCTCTCTCTCTCATACTCTTAGACACTTAGATTTTTCTTGGAACCAACAACTATAGCAGGTTTTTCTTGCAGGTACCGAGTTGCATGTATGTTTTCCTCACTAGTTTTTGCATGCATGACATATGCATGTGGTTTCTTGGTTTTGATCTATCATTGGCATGGAGGATTGCCTGGATTGATAGTGGATTTTCCTAGCCTTGCCATTTCTTGGATAGCCATTGTGTTGTGATTTTTATTTTTGTTTTCTATTTGGTTTTCTTGTGCCTTTAGTTGTGGGTTGAGTTAGTAGTTCCTGAAAGCCTTAGTTAAGCAAACGCTCTGGAAGCCATATAACAACTTGGGTTGAGTTACTAGTCCTGGAAGCCTTTGTTCAACAAACACTCTGGAAGACCTTGGTGGGTTTAGTTACTAGTTTTGGAATCCCTCGTTGAGCAAAAGCTTTGGAATCCTAGTAGCATTTGTGGGTTGAGTTACTAGTCCTGGAAACCCTGGTTAGAACAAACAATTTGGAGCCCTGTACAGCTTGGGTAGAGACCAATCTGGTGATGGTTAGTGATGTATGAACATGAGCTGGAATCACTGGTTGAGGATTGAGGTGGTTAGTTTATGGAAGCCCTGGATGGTTTTGATTGATGTGTTTTATGAGATCCCACATTCATGCTTGGAATATGGCATGGGGGTGACTAGCTGAAAGAAAGATTTGGTTCAACTTAGTCTATGGTCAGGTGGTTTGTGGAAGTCCCATACCTATTCTGCCTATGAAATCATCAATAAGAGCTCTCTTTCTCCTTGGTATTTTATGGGTAAATATACTTTTTTATATGGTTATTATACTCTTGATATTTATGTTGGTTATATGTTGGTTACGCATGAGTTTTATGACAATGGAAATGTATGGCTCTCATAATGTTTTCGTTAATCATTGAATGTACAATGAGTATATGGCTTAATAGATGGGAATGCAGTTATTGTAATAAGTTATCCATGCTTCTTAGTGATTCTCAAATAAATATGAGAGCCCTATGCTCAAATATGTTGTTTAAACCTCTAGATTGCATCTTTGTGACATGTTTGACGAAATTCTAGTCATGGCTAGTAGGGTTCTAGTCAAGTCCTTGTTCAAGTAATTACATTTTTATCATTATTTTGTTGTTATCTTTAATTTATGGAAGTGTCATGGAGTTCTGGGCAGTGACCTAAGCCCTGGGCATGAAAAAGTGGCACAAAATTCAGAGTTGTAGGCACATAACTGCATGGGAAAGTCCCCAGTCGCAGGTATACCCATGTTGTGGAAGCGAGTGGAGGGTCCCAGTCGCACTCATTCCCATGTCATGGGAATGAATGGGGGATTAATGTAGTAAAAAGTTAGTTTGTCTTAGGGGCTAGTCACCTAGAAGGTTTGGATGGCTTCCAGGGGGTTCTGCAGTAGGTCTGGAAGGTTTGTGTTGTTGTGTTTTGTAGGTTCCACTTCCTTAACTAGCACATAGGGAGGTGAATCATATCATATTAACTCTTTTTCATGCGTTTAACCCGATCTTTTGGTTATTTGGGTATATGTGGGACGAGGGAGCTTACAAAGCCTTTCATAAAAAGATAGAAAAATTGGAAAAAATAGACTTTGAGGGTATTTCAAAGTTTTTTTGTCAAACCGCAAAATCACTAATTGTCAATCCACTTCAAGAATTCTTCAGGAGTTTCTAGCCTTGGAGAATTAAGTCTTTGGATTTCATATCAACATTCATTTGAATACACGAGGATGGATCTCTCACATCCTCAAAATTCACTTGCAATGGAAGCTGCACATGGAGGCTTTCGGTTCAACAACTATCCACAAATAATTCACTCGCTCTGCATGCAGTTTCAACAAACCTATATCTTATTTTCTATTTTATATTTTATAAATCCTCTCAACTTTAAAAAAAAATTATACATTTATTTATTTGAATTTTCTTTTAAAGGTATTTAAACAGATCCTTGTAGACCTAGTCAAGGTTCTAATTTTTCTGAAAAAAGAGGTTATTGCACTATTATAAGGATTTATATTGAATAAATAAATGGATCCAAAATAAATTTCATTTCCCTATTGTTTGGAACAAATCTGTTACTATTACATTATTTGTTTTTATCTTTTTAAGGAAATATCATTTATTTTTCTTGATTAATTAATACCTTTATCAATATATGATTAGTGATTATACTATTGTTATTCATTGATCATTGTAGAACCTTTATAATTATTGAGTAAAACTATCATGTATGAATGTTTTCGTTGTATGTTTAGTTCCAATTAACTGTTTACTTTGGCTTGTACATTGCTTTCAGATATATTTAAATAATTTTATAGTTCGATGATCTCTATCTCAAATTATATCGGATTCAATTCATTCATACATACTGATATATACATCTTGAGATAGATTAGATTTAGAAAAAGTAGTTTATTTACACTAGAATAGACTACCCATATTATTTCATTGCACTTATCATCCATTTGCATCATGTTTTAGTAGGTTTCCTTTATAGGAGAAATTTTTTCAAGTGGCAACCAGGCCCACTTATTGATAAGGATCACCATCCAAAATGAGTATAGGTCTAATTAGGACATTGATCGAGTGATTTATCCTAATGTCGGCTTGGTAAATTCCAAGCATCAATAATTTTGGAGCTAGAAGGAGGGTCATCTGATGATGAATGTAACAAGAAATTACCACAATTAATATCCATTCACTAGGATCATCATTGCCTTCAAGCCATGAATCAACTACAAGCACTCCACATAGTTCAAACCCTAAAATTTTTGAAGTTGATCAATCAAAGGTAGGACCTTTAATATCAAAACCAAAAACTCATTCCCCATAATATGAAGCTACTAATTCCAAGGTCACTTATAAATCTCTCGATTCCACCCTTCCCCGAGGATACTATCAGAAGTATTCCTTTGTAGTAAAGGTATTTCCTAAAATTCAAACTATAACGAAACAAATCAATCAAATTTTTCGAGAAACCTCTTCTTAATTAATGGGTGCACCAAGCTAGTCACTTTATTACCCCATTAATATTTCTCATAAGGGCATAGAATAATAAAAGTGGATGAAAACCACTGGAATTCTCCTTGTCGACTAAATGGAAGCATCCATTGACTAAAGTAGAGATAGAAGAATATGTATAAGAAGGAGAAACTACTACTATTGTTAACACTTATACATCACTTGAAATTCCTACTTACCAACCAATCCCTTCACATTCCTTAAATACTTGCAAATCACCTACACCACCACCATTCATGGTCAAATTCAAAGCTAGAGGGTGATAACCAAGAATGTCCCGACTAACATTAGGAGCAATGAATATGCCAAGAGTAAAACATGATTTATCTAAACATCCTAAGAAATTCCTCAAATTCAATCCTAATAATAGTGAAGCCCCTAAAGATCACATTAGATAGTTCATGTTGGCATTTAATCTTATGGGTGTACAAAAAGAGGACATTTTCTATAGATTGTTTTCTTACAAATTCGAAGGAAAGACCTCAATTTGGTGCTTTTCTTTACCAGACAGCTTAATTCATAGTTGGAATCAATTCGAGAACATATTCATAAAAAAGTATCGTGATTGAAAAACTCCTACATCTTTAGTCATTCAATTATCAAGAATAAAAACGCATAACAAAAAAATATGAAGGATTTTAATCGAATTTGTGTACCCTTGTTAAATACAATTCCTGAAAACTCTAGACTTGCTACAAATGTTCAAATTGAATTTTACACCACTACATTGTCATCTTCCACTATAATATTTGTGAAAAGAGATTATAGGGTTGTTTTGATAGAAGTAATGTAGGAAGTTGTACAAGTTGAAAAAAAATGTTGAGTATCGCTACAAAAGCACTTGCTAAAGAGAAAATATTAGTACCTATGACAAGAAAGGTAACTTTCAAACATGGCAAAAAATATAAGGATGCTTTTTATATGGAGGGTCTGCATAGATAGGTAAGGAAACTTTCCAACAATATTACTAATATCAAGACAAATATGGGAGAAGATTCATGATTTAAAAGGCCTTATAGGCTAGTCTATAAAAGGAATCATCACCCCTTTCCCCATGGCTGTCAAATCTCTTTTGCAACTGATGAAGAAGATGAAGAAGGAGAACAAACACCCAAAGAAGATGAAGATTCCATTCCAGAGGCCAACATTATTTAGGATGTAATTGAGAGGGTTACCATTGCATATGAAGAATATTTCTATGACGTTGCCAACATTGTAAAAATGAGAAGCAAAGGATCACCTACATCTACTTCAATCCCTTTACCTTCTCCCTTAATCCCTACAGTCCTAAAAAAATTCTTCAAATAAGTCTCCTCCCCAACATAGGTTAGTTTCTAAAACTTTAATTTTATCCAAACACCTTTAACATGATGTGGTGGGGGACCTGAAGAAGACTAGAGCCAATATTTTCCAATTTTAATTAATCAAATTAAAGAAATAGATAAATAGCTTTCTAATACCTCTTGACATTGCTAATAATAAAGTCCCCTATAACCAAGAAATCTCATGTTGCCAAAGATAAAGGGAAAACTACTTCTACATCTTCTTTTGATAAAAGTAAATTAGCAAAAATGCCATTAGGATATGTGACAAATCTAACTCTTATACCCCTCCATTCTTATTGACTTCTGATTTTTTCAATGGAAATGTACATAAATTTTTAATTAATTCTAGGCCTCTTCCAATATCATGTCATATTTAATGTGTCTAAATATCAATGCTCAACCCCATAACTCAACCCTATAGATTGTACAATTAGATAGGTCAAAATTAAAGGTATTAGGAGAATTCAAAAATGGCCTTATCAAATTAGCATCAAATAAAAAGTTTAGCATATCATTGATACATTCATAAATGATATTTCATAGTCCTATGGTTTACTTCTTAGTCAAGTTTGGTGAGAAAAATTGAATGCATATTTTCCTACTGATTGGTCTCATCTTTGGCTTCCATACAATGGTAAGCCCAATTAGATCAAAGTAGAAAGGGAAAAACGCATTAAACCTATAGTGGCTTATATCAATGATGACAATACTATAATTCACAATTATTATACTGATACTTTCTTCAAGAATTTTGTTGTATATACTTCCCCTTTTCTTTTGCGATTGTTGAATCAAACAGTGAGAATTTTTGTCAAATTGATTCTTTCTTATGTGTAAATATTGAACATAGTCATGTAAAAAGTTCTATAAGTAAGAAATTTTGGTTATTATTCTTTGATGTATGCAAATCTAATAATGGGATAGGAGCAACATGTAAAAGTTCAATTAGAGATTGAACCATGCTTTCTTGTAGGCTCAAGTTCCATAATACAAAATAATATAGAAGAATACAAGCCTCTAATACAAGGTTTAAAAAAGGCCATTGGCATGAAGATACAATATCTCAAGGTATTTTGGAATTCAAAGATAGCCTTTGTGAAGGAAAGAAACATTATCCATTTTGTTTCCAATTATTTAAAGAATTATCAACATATTGTTCTGACTTGATTTGTCAATTTGCTACCTTTAATATAAACGTGATCCCTAGAGTACAAAATGCTGATGAAAACTTCTTAGCCAATGTTAGCTCTAAATTAATTCCTTTGGAAGAAATTTCTCCACATAAAATTTCCATTAAGCTACTTTTTAGGCTTTCATTTGCCCACAACATAACTAATTGTAGGATATTCAACATGACAAGTGGTGGGCTCCAGTATTGCAGCAATAATGCTACAACTCCTGGGACTCCCTTCTTTACTTTTATTAACCCGGTAGTTCGTAACAAACTTGGAAGCGACGGTGTTGTACGCACAAGTACTAGCTCTTGTCGTAGTTGTCACTTGGTCAGTTGGCACAAGTCCGCTAGGAGCTTAAGACAACTTCTATGAGATTAGAGAAGAAGCTTTTTAACTGATGGATGGAAGCTAACTCAAAGGGAGCTATTCTACTTGCGAAAACAGACTGAAAAGCTGAAAGGAAATGCAAACCCTAGCAAACCCTAATTTTACCAACTATCCCTACTGATGCAAGAAAGAGGATGCAAGCTACTGGAAGAGATGCCATTGACTTCTAGGAAGGTAAAATGCATGTGTCTAAGCTACTTCTATAGTAAAATCTGAAGAAAACATCCTTTTGTATTTTTGAATAAATTGTCAGAATTATCATGCATGTGCTTTAACTGTTTTTTACTATGCAGAGGTGGATTGGTGAGAGGAAATGCTTGCAGGAGGTCAGGAAGGTTTGGAGAGGGCCTAAGGGGTCCCTAGCACCCTTCCAGAGAGTTTCACAGAGTTTGGCTATCAAGAAACCGCTTTCCTGAGCTTCTACAGGAAGTCTACAAGGGTTCTACAGGATGTTCTGTAATTTCTACAGGATGTTTAGAAAGGGGATTTTGGAGGATTGATGGAGGAAGAAAGGTGAAGGAGTGGGTATGGAAGTGAGATAAGGTGTGAGGAGGTCTAGGACTTGGTGGATGTAGCTAAGGAGTGGTGAGGATGGTTGTATTTGTTCAAGGCGGGGTAGAGCAATGTTGTACAAAAATATGGAAATTAGGGCAAAGCAAGCGAATGTGGCAAACGTAAGGCAAGAATCCGAGTAAGAGGATGGAGCAGGTGGGATTGATGGAGTACGGATAGATAGAGAAGTATTACAGGTGCTCTGCAAGCTATTCCTCAAACTAAACAAACAAAGACTTGGAAAATCAAGGACCTAGTTACTTTAACCTAATCTAACCTAGATAACATCAAAGAAAATGAACAAAAGTTTATTTGCAACGAAATCATGTGAAATAACTATGCAACTAAGCAATCATGAACCTAAGCATGTAACCACAACTGGTATCAACTTCTGAAAATGAGAATCTAACACTAATAATTGCATGGTGAAGCAAAGACAATGTTTTTGGTGGCAGCAAGGTCAGCTTGGTCCCATCTCATGATCCCACTGAGGGAGAGGTGAGATTAGAGGTGCTTGATAGCTTTTTTTTGAAGATCTTCTATGTTATTAACCTACCAAATCAATCTAAACATAAAAAGCCTTTTTAATCCTTAATAATGATCTAGGTAACCAGCAAGATTTCAAACTACTTAACATAAATTATTTTGCAAAAACATGAAAAACAAATAAAAGTACACAAAAGAAGCCTTGGCACTTGGGTTGGGCCCAACCCCAAGAGCTACAGGCTCCTAAGAAAAACTCAAAACTGATGCCAAATAGAACTGCTTTCCATTACTCAAAAATAACCATGTCTCAAAGAAAGTTGTACAGCAGAAACTACAAAATGAGCTGAGAAACTAACAACACTATAGTGCAAAATACAATTGTTCTAAAAGTAACCTATGAAGGTTGGAAGCCTTCCTATTTATGCACTACGAGGGTCTCCAACAGCCCTCCTTAACTCAAGGGACTTGGCTGTTCAAACTGCCAGTGATCAGCCACTCTACACAAGACTGCTCGGCTACCCTTGGGAATCCTTTTCGGTGGCCTGCTGAACTCCAAGCTGAGGGTGGATATTTCGAGGAAGGGGCCATTTAATGTAGGGGACACCCTTCCTATGAATCCTCACCCTTGTTCCTTCATGCTTGGCTGTCATCTAGCTCATAATTGCTCGGCCTTGATCCAAAATTTGCCCAAAAATCTGCAATAAACACGTATTAGTCTTCATGGTTAAGTGACTATCCTCATTCGTTCAATCAACATAAATATACTCAAAAAACATTCATAAACTATGAAAAATGGTGGATTGACGAAGAACAGTTAGGCAAAATGAGCCTAATAAGTTACCCAATTCCAGGGCTCATCAACAAGGATATCATAAATTTCCTTACTTTAGTGGAAACCTATTCAAATTATATCATTGATAAAGATGTCCGTAAAAAATAGCTCAATTAACCATCTTTAGATCCAAATGCCAAAACAACAAATGTTATTCCTAGATTTATAGTTAAATTAGAAGATTTTTATGACCTTAAAGATTGTTCCAAGAGACCACCAAACTCTAAATTCAATAGCTCTTCTTTACAATATGAGTTGTTAAACATAGGCTTTAAGATAAACCCTCAAAATGTCAAAACTGGCCTTGGGATGTTCACACTATGAGAAAATTGCATTCATCCAAATCTTAAGACAATATATGGATGTCTTTGCTTGCTCCTATAATGATTTGAAAACCTATGACAACTCAATAATCCATCATTCGATTCCTTTGTTGCCTAACTCAAAACCCATCCAACAGAAACAAAGGAAAATCCATTTGAATTTAGAACCAAAAATTAAAGAGGATTTAAAGAAACTACTCCTAGCTAAAATAATTTGCATCGAGATCAGAAATAAGAATAAGGCTTCTAAGAAAGATAATTTACCCCTTTCCACCACGGAAAAAATACTACATT
Organism: Pinus taeda; assembly: GCA_000404065.3. Lineage (NCBI taxonomy): Eukaryota > Viridiplantae > Streptophyta > Pinopsida > Pinales > Pinaceae > Pinus > Pinus taeda. Next base: position 47,965 of record APFE031039031.1, read on the forward strand.
TTGTAGTTGGATTTGAAATTATGTCATTCTTAGATGGGTTTTTTGGTTACAACCAACTACTGGTATCTCCTATTGAGTGGTTGAAAACTACATTTAGAAAAAAATGGGGCACTTATACTTATTGCAAAATGCCATTAGTTTAGATTCATGTGGGTGCCATATTTTAAAGGGAAATGGGTATATATTTTAGAGTTATTATCAATGAGTCAACGGTTGTCTATTTGGATGATGTAACTACATATTCTAGGAACAAGTATGATCACCTTCACTACCTTGAAAAAAATTGATAGATGTAGAAAATATGGAATTTATCTTAACCCTAAGAAGTCATTTATTCTTTAAATGAAGGGAAACTTCTTGGATTCACTATCTCCAAAGTTGGAATAATAATTGAACTATCAAGAATTAAATCCATATTCAAGATTCCTTTCCCACAATAAAAAATCCATGCAATCCTTCTTAGGGAAGTTCAAATTTGTAAGGCGTTTTCTGCCCAACTTTGCTCAAATTGTATCTCCCTTGAAAAATAAGATTAAGAAGAATACGATATTAAAATGGAATGCTTGAGAACATGAGGTCATTAAGCCAATAAAGGAATCTATTATACAAGCTCATGCCCTTATATCACCATATTTTAAGGACTTCATTGTTTACACATTTGCATATAATTTATCCTGTGTAATAGTGCTTATGTAGAAGAACAACCAGAATGTCAGTGTTCCAATTTCTTTCATGAGCACTACCTTCCAAGGAGATGAATTAAATTATTCTAATGTTAAAAACTAGGCTTACATTGTATTTAAAGCATTCAAGCATTTCAAAATGTTCTTATAAAATCTCATACTAGGGTCATAGTTCTATATTCTTTTGTGAGAAATTTTCTAGTAGAAATATATTTAGCAAAGGAAAGAGTACATTGGGTTATACTACTCCAAGAATATGACTTGGAATTCAAACCTTCAAAAATAATTATAGGTCAAGGTATTTGTTGGTTGGAGATTAAATCTATATATTATGAATCTAATAACTTACAAGAGGATAATGATAAAACAGATGTCGAGGAAGAAGTAAAACAAATAAATAATGCTCCCAATTCATGGTATTCATATTTGTCTCAATTTCTATCTTATGAATTTTCCCCTCCTAATTTAGAACCAAAGAAACAGAGAGCTTTAAGACTCAAAGGCAACCAATAGTGATAAACAAAAAAGAGTGCTTTTTTTCCTGGAAAAATTATGATTTGGTTTTACTTAGGTTTCTTGAAAATCATGAAGCTAATAAAGTGTTATCTGATTTACATGATTGCCCTGCAAGTGGTCACTTTGGTGGTAATGCCACCGCCCATAAAAATTTACATGTAGAATACTACAAGCCTACCTTCTTCAAAGCTACCCATGCATATGCTAGAAGGTGCAAGATTTGCCAGACTATAGCTAGAAGAGAGAAGAAATTTGCATCCCAATATAACTCTAGTTTTACCCTTTTAACTATTGTTTTATTACTTTCCTTAGGAGGCCCATTTTAGACCTCAAAATTTTCCTAATGTCAATTCCAAACATCAATAGGTCCTAACCTCTATAACCACTAAATGAGTTGGAATATTATGTATTCTTATGAATCCATCGTTAGTAAATAAGGACTATGTAGTAATGTGAACAAAACTATTTTAAGAAGGTTCACACAAAGTTTCTACCTACTAGAAAGTTTTCTCTCTAGAATGTTACAAGGGGATAGAAGCGTTATATATAGATCTAAAAGCATTGTAAAAGATGTTTGGTGACATAAATTGTAATCAAATATCTACTCTACTCGAAGTTTTCCCCTTGAAGAGACAAATGAATAGTGTTTCCATATTACTAAGGGTACCATGTCTTGGATCATATCATAATAGTATTGCTAATATGTTTCTTTATGCAATATGTTTGGATAATAATTGTTCTCTTGATTTGATTATTTCTATTGGGTTTCATACAAGCTAAATGTCCCTTTTGAGTTGAGGGATGTTGCGGTAAGGATGTTGATAATGCTATTTTCAAGTTTAGGAACACCAAGGGATAGTTAGAAGGTATTCACTGTAATATAGGATTTAGGAAAGTCTATGTCATATTTTTTACCCTTTCTTACATATATATTGATAAGTTAGAATTTTTTTGGAAGAATCAAGTTGTGTTAGTCCAATTCTTACTAATATTGTCATCATTTTTCTTCTTTAAACAAAATATAATATTCTTATGGTATGTATTCTTTTTGGTCTAAAATAGAAACTAATAATCCTTAAGTATTTATTCTCTATTACACGCATGACTATTAACAATGAAACGATGAAAGTTATGATAATCAGAACCAAAAGATCACTTATGATACTTTCTTTTATGAAAAACAACTTAGAGGAAGTTCCTTCTTACAAATATCTTGGAATTGATATTCATCATGAGGTAAACAATAAATATAGCATTGGGAAAACGATAAATGGAGGGTCAAAATATTATTATGGGGTTGAAAACAATTGCAAATTAGCAAACCTTTGGATATGGGATAAGAATAAACTCCTATTTCAGACTCTTATTGCTCCTACTATTTTATATGTATGTGAATTTTGGGATGAAGTATCTCCAAAGAATAATGAATAAATATAGAGAAAATTCAAAAGAGTTTTATAACTGCTCATCTCAAAATTGAAGGAAAAACATCCTATCCTATACTCCTCATACAAAATTCTTTTCTCCATTGAGAGCATGGATATGACTAGGTATCTAATGTACAAGAACATGTTAAGCAATAGTGAAGGTAAGAATCTTCAAAAAGAAACTTCAAACTACAACCAAACTAACTTTTGGCTCAAGTTGGGATGGCATAAAGATGCCCATTCTTGGAAAAATTGTTGGAGAATAAAGAAAGAGAACACTCTATAATATAATGAAAACATTAAAACCAATATTAAATGTAAATTTAAGGATAGTTTTTGGCACAATAATGGATTATAAGGAAAAATAAAATTAAGATAATATAAGGATTGATGAATTCTAATCTACGAGACCAAAAGTTTCTCCTTGTTCTAGCTAATGTAAAGACTAAAAATCAGTATTTCTAAAACAAGAACAAATTCTCATGAAATTGGGCATTGGAAAATTCCCAAACATCTCAAGATGATAGAATATGTCATAATTGTGACACTAAAAGAATTGAATATGGGAATTTCTTTTTCTTAGAATGTTTATTGCACACCCATATCATATCTCAATTTCAAAAGACTTATTCAACTATCAACCTTCCTAACCTCCTTTCTTAACAAAACTATGATGATATTTCAATCCTTCTCTTAATGCCTTTTGAGCACAAAAATACACTACTAAATATATACAAGTTTTCCTTTACCTTTTTAATGCCTGACAGGCCAAATTTGGTCTCAGTGGGCATTCACCATTATCATCATCAACATTACTAGCTAGCAACATCATTAATGTCAACATAAACATAATTGTTACCATCAACATCATCAACACATCATCATCATCAACCAATTTATATAAAATTTAATTTGTTTTCTTATATCTTTCTTAAGTTCATGAAAATAAAACTTTCAATACAATGACCATATCAACTAAGATCCTACTTTTTGAGTCCAACAACTTATTAATGTTTCAATAATATTACGTGTTTTTTTAATGATTCCTAAATATACGTTGATAAAAATTTATTATATGGATGCTTTCATAAGAAACCAATTAAAATAAAATGTGTATTTGTGTAGATTTGATCCATAAATTGTTGTGGATATTCCATTGGAAAATTATCACAAAATAATTGATAAATTTATACTGAAAACTCAGAATATATACTATGAGGGTTATTTTGCTTAGATTTGTGGATTTATTAAGTCAGTGTTTTATTCAAGTAATATGTAAAATGAAGAAAATAGAGGAAATACATAAATACAATCAACCACAACAATAATAAGACAAGATATGACCCAGGAAACCCTTTCAAGTGGAAAACCAACTATGACCTACAGGCTACTACAATGTACAAACCATCTTTTCTCTCTCTTTCTCTCCCCCAAATAATTTTCTCATCTACAGAAAAATACACTGCAATAGAAAATGGAACCCCTTTTCCTTCTAATGGCTCAGTTATAACACATCTCAATATCCTACTAGTGGTCAAGTTTGACTCCTTCAACTCTTAACTAGAGTTACAACATGGAACCTTTTGTAGTCTTCTTCATCATGATCATGTGGCTAGCCCATTTTCCATGAATAATGGGGGATTACATGGCATCCTCTCAAGTAATGGTGGTTAAAATAATAAGGTGAACTTTTGGGTGGCATAACTTTTGCATATAGACTCTGATTAAGGTGATTCTTACATCATTGAAAAATTATCCATGTGTAGAATAGCACTATGGGGTGTGACACTTAAGCAAAATATTTTTTTCCTAAAAAAATGTCATTTAAAGGCTCAAACTACATTTATAAAGTTTCAATCCCCAATTCAACAAATTGGGACCCATTAGTAAAAATGATCCTATGATCTTATTCCTCCTATTTTCCACTATGAGCGTGTCAAAATGGGTGAAAAATAATATAATGATCAAATTTATATCATATCTCAACATTTTAGGAGGCTTTTGGTTCCCTAAAGCTTCTATTGAATGAGGCAAGGAAATATTTCCTCCATGTTCTCTCAATTGTACCACTTTTCCTTACTTGGAAGATATACTTTCAATCCTTTCTTCCAAAGGTCATGCTACCCTTGTATTGTAGTTTTGGATATCTTCAATTTTTTCCTCTGTCAACTTTTTCAGAGCATCTAGTTTTAAATCCTTTATATAAGGTAGGATATTTTCCTCTTCCTAATATAGCATAAAAGGCTCGTAAATTTTCAAAATTCTCTACAATCATCATTGAGTCAATGCACATGTATGGGGGTTGACTAAATCTACAAGAATTATCTCCAACCTTTTCTAGTATCTCAAATGGAGCATATTGCAGAGCCTTGATTTTATTATCAAGACTCTATAGCCTCTCCTTGCTTAATTGCAACCATACTCTGTCCCCAACCTTGAAATAATTCTTTGTTATGTGTTTATCATATTATTTGGTCTTGTCTCCTCTACCATTATATGGATTTTCCCGATATTCTCAACAAATATTTCGACCCTTAAGGAATATCTTGTAATATCCTCCCCCACTCCTCCTTTCTTCCCATACGCAATATCCAAAGGTGAATTTGGAAAATATACAAAAACAAGTTTCAAATGGCAACTTACCAGTAGAAGTGTGGACTAGTTTTTTATAAGAGTGATGCATATATATTGAATTTTCATCCCATATGTTTGGATGCTTCTAATTGTGACCCATCAACAGCTACACCAAATTCATATTGAATATTTCTATTTTCCCATTTTTATGTGGATGGAATGTTGTAGACCTCTAGAACTTTGTGTCCATCTTCTCCCACAATGTAGTCCAAAATACACTAAGAAATATTGTGTCCCTATGTGAAACAATGCTCCTTGGTAAGCCAAATGCACCTAAACCAACCCAAAGAACAAGTTTTTTGTTTCTTTCTCACTTATGGTATTTTTATAAGGAATTAGGACACACATCTTGTTCAATTTGTCAACTACCACTAACAGGTAGTCATGTCCCTTCCTATTTGTTGTTAAATCTCCCATAAAGTGCATGAAAATGCTTTTCCAAGGACGAATGGATACAAGTAAGGGATTATATAGACCCAATTTCTTGCTACTAATATCATTGGTATGATAAATCATGCATCCTCTTATGAACCTACCTAATTTTTCTTGCATCTTGGGCCAATACGTATAATACCTCTGCAAGTTGGCCATAGCCTTTTCTACATCAAAATGTGCTACAACCTTGCAGGTGTGGGCATCTTTGATTAGTTGTAGTTTCTCAATTTTAGGAATGCATAACTTATCTAATGTATAGAATAGCCCATTTTGGATATGGTAGCCAAATGTGTTGTCACCATCATGCACTTGACTCTAGATTTTCAACTATTGAAACACCTCTTTGAAGTCCTCATCCTTTTGAATCTCTTAGAAAATTCCTTGAATTTCATGACCGTTAGCATTGTTTGAGATTTCATCCTAAAACTTTGGAGACACAACTTGATACTTGTCCAATGCTTCCCTTGTGTTTAGAGAGGGCTCAAATCCACAGGTTTCCTCTCATCCTCTTCTCTAACTAGATATTGCCTCTCTTCTTATCCTTTTTTGAGAAAGATTTGGGATCTCTCAAACTCTTTAACCATCCTATGCAAACTAAAAGTTTGCATTCCTTGGGTCCATTGACAAGGTGGACCCTGATTCTTTCAGGGAAGCGGAAGCTATTTTCTATGCATTGCATTGATATAGTGCATCAACTATAAGTTTCCATTCAAAAATACCTATGACTTGACAATACAAATCCATCTTCGGCTCTTCTTGTTTTCTGCTTCACACCTTAGTGTATTTTTGTTTATGCCTAGTAGAGGTATATTCTTCCTTTATATTTTTATAAGACCATCTCATGATTATTTTGTAGTCACATGCTATATGTCCATAATTGTGGAATTTGTAGCATTATGTATTGTAGTTGAATAATGGGGTGGATGAATTATGACTTTTTATATTATAGCCATTGGAACATCTAATTTGATTTCTTAAAATTTTGCTTGTAGAGGTTTGATAATGTCCTCTATAATCATCCTTGTAATAGGCTTTACAAATCCTTTCTTTATGGCTAAAGTTTGCTCATGAAAAGCAATTACCAAGAAATATAGTTTTATATTTAGCTCAAAAGGATTGTCTTGATGAAAGAACTCTTCTAAAGTTTCTCTACTTTAGATAATATTCAATTCTTTGTCGATCCTTGTCTCTTATTTCACTCCTACTCGTACAGCATCTAGGTGTAGTAGCTCTTCCAAAATCATCTCAATTTTTTCTCTTGCTTCGATTATGGTTGGGGCTTTGAATAATATTAGCATGACTTTTAGGATTTTCCTCAATTCTATTTTTCAGTGACCTAAGGATTACATCTTCTTTGTATGAAATCCCACCCACATAGCCAAGACTTATTTTTTCATATGTTGATCTTTGGCTCGTAAGAATATCACCTAACATTTGGGAACTTTTCAAGTTCTTGTTGAGCTTATCTACTTCATTCCTTGATGACATTGTTTCTACTTCAAGCTTCTCACAATTTTCTTCTTTTTCCTTCAGCTGACCTTTCATCACTTCTTTTGTTCTCTTACCATATTCTAACTGAATTTTCAAGGAGATGATTTCTTCAAATTTTGTCTCTTTCCCTTTTAGTTTTTGATCAACTTCTCCTTCTAACTTCTCATAATCATCAACCTTTTCCTTTAGCGGACTTGACAACATTTCTTCTCTCTTTTTCTTCCTTTGCTTGACATCTCGAGAGGAAAACTTTTGTTTCATTAATGTTATGACTCTTCTCTTCAATTATTTGCAAAATGTCTTTAAGGCTTGTGTTTTTTTCTTCTGAGCTTGAGTATTTATTCTTGAGCACCCAAAAATTTTGTTTCAAAATCAATTGTGTAAATTCCTTTTAGATTTGACTGATCCTTCTGATGTCTTCATCTTTAAAAAAAAAAATATTCATGGCTATGGAGGAGACTTCTTTCAGGGGTTTGGAGTCACACCTTCTTGACTTTTCCATCTATGTTTTTTAGGCCCTCCTTCTAGTTTTTATGTTATGTCTGAAGGAACCTTTCTTAAATATCAATTGTTTGAAATACTAAGATGGGGGTGAATCAATATTTCAAAAATTTTAACTAATCTTATCTTTTAAAACATTCGATGCACATAAATCAAGAAACACAAATCTTTACATAAGAAACACATACAATTTTCTTTGTAAATATTTTGTAAACTTCCTTGTACAAAGTAAGAACCAACTTACAACTTTCGTAAGCACCACTACAAGATATTTGTTTCCCCTACTTAAGAACCAACTTAGCAAATGTAGGTACCAACCTACAGAAGAAACCAATCTCCCCTAGTTGAGCACTAACACAACAAATTGTAGGCACCAACCTACATCTTCAAGTTGTTCCTTGGATCTATCATCAATAAGTTTTGGTCCTCTGCAAGTTATCATCTAAACATGAAACTCTCATATTTGTGCCTTCAAGATTGATCACATCCACTTGACTTATACACCTTAAGTTTATGCTCTTTAACTTGGATTCCTGACTTGGCTATTTATACTTGTAATTTCTCCACATTTGATCAAAAAGAGGTCTACCCATCTAAAAATTCAACTTACTTAACTCTTCTTATTCATTGTTCAACTGCCACTATTGAAGCCTATTATATCTTCAAAGAGAAGGTTTTCCCACCTAGCAACTTGTATTCAACACTATATATTTATCTCTTCTACATATAAGGGATATTCAACACACTTGGAACCAAATAAGCCTTTACAACCTTGAAGGTATGCTTCATGTATCCTATTAACCTTTGCACCAAACACTCACCTCATGCAACCCACTGGCCTATCAAAAAAGTTGCTCATGATAGTGTTTTTCTGGTTGTGCCTATGTCCACGACAAGGCTCGACCTTATCATCACCTTAACATCATAACTACTTTAGCTAATAACTCCCTTAGCATTACCTTATCCAACGAAACTTGGCCTCTACAACAACTCTCCAACTGAGCTTGACCACCTCAAAGATTAGACCAAAAATTGGTCTATAAAAGGACTGCAACTTTGGCCACAAAACAACTTTGAACTCGGCCTTTAAAAAAAAAACCTTCAAACAAAAATTGAAGTTGACCTTCAATGCACTAAAATTTGGCCCGCAAACCAATCCTAAATTTATCCTTTAGAACTCCAAGATTAGGCCATCAAACTAGGTTTGAACTCAACCTTTAAACACCAAATTCTTCCCCAGAATAAGCATGAAACTTAGCTTAAACAAGATTGAAGTTCAACCTTAAACAAGACTAAAAGTAACCTTCAACAAGGAAACTCGGCCTTTAGAAAAACTTTGCAACTCATCTTTTAATGAAGACCAAAAATCTTCCCAAAGAGTGCCAAAAACCATTCCAAAACGTTCCTAAATCCCTTCCCATATAAAGCCTTCCAACTTAGCTTCATTGCACTTGGTTCATGACATATGAACCTCATAACTGCTCCTTCTCTTTCTTATATAAACCTGGATCGGTTTGAGCAAGTGAATCCTAGGTTCTTGCAAATAATTCCCATGTATAGTATGTTTGACCCCTAAAAGCAAGGCCAACTTTCCCACTAGCTAGGCCAACTTATGCACTAGTTGGGATGAATTGGAAGGTTGTATAATGAATATTAAAAAAATATTTTCTCCTTAACTATGAGGAGTTATAGGAGTGCAATGCCTTATATCGTTGGAAAGGTATTGTATTAAACTTTTCAACCATATATATATTATGCTCCCATTTGAGCTAGGAATATGTAGTAAAAATGAATTCAAATATAGGATATCTAAATGGGGCATCAAAAATCCACAAGCAATATTTCTAGAAGGTGTACCATATATTTTTGGAAAGATCTAGAAATGTGATATTTGACTATATAATTTTCTCTTTCATTTGGACAACTTTTGACATCAATAACAAACATTCTCAAAAACATGTGCATTTAAAAGTTTTTGAATAGAGTTATATGCAAAGTGTGAAATGACTATGGGATTGTGATTATAAAGTTTTTAATGATTAAAATGAATGAAATTCAAACCAGTAGTGTGAAATTTCATAATTGGAAAGAGATGTAAACCCTTGATGACTCTAACATTTCTATGTGCAAAGAAAAACCTAGTCACACATCTTCATTTGGACCGAATGATATGGCACGAAGATAAGCTAAAAAAATTAGCTTTCATATTGTGTGTTAATATTCAAGAAGATAAATCATATTTTATATAATTTGTTATTATTATTATAAATAATATTGGCTCAAAATAAATTATCTTTATTTAATATAAAGAGCTAGTATTGAATTTATTGAATTTTCATTTATTGCATAAATTTTTTATACAACCTAATATGAGAGATGTGTGTAATTCCTTTCATGTTCAACGTGTAGTTGACATAGGGAATTTAAAGATTATTGATAACATAAAAAATTTCAATGATGACCATAAATAAAAGGTGTCAATATCCACCTAAAGTAGAATAATTTATATAGTTAAAGTAGAATAATTTTTATAAACTATATAGATAGAGAGATAGAAAGATATATAAAATAATTGAAAGTAAAAACACATTAGTCTACTCATAGATTCTTTCACTTCCCAATATAAGGAAGATGTGTAATACCTTCAATTCTTAAAGTACAACATGTGTGTCTATGTTCCTATATATCTGTGTGTGTGTGTGTGTGTGTGTGCCCGTATATATAGAGAGAGATCATCTCAAGTCTAAATATGTCATGCATCCAGAGGAATAAAATCCCAACAAATTTGTTTTAAAAAAAATTCACCCTGAAGGACTCAATTGTTATGAATGCATGATTAATCGATAGTTAAGATGAATGTTATATATATTTATAATGATGGTAAAGGTTTCATAATTAACAAATTTAAATTGTAGGGTATGCTAAAGGAGTTATTCTAAGGCCTCCCTATATTTGAGTTTCATTATATAAATATTCATTTTTTTTAAATCACCAAGTAACAAAAAATTGAGGATTTTCTTAAATATATTATTTTAATATTAAATAAAAATAACAATATATTTGAAAACATGAAATAAAATTAATTTATCCCGAAAATAGGGTTCAACATCTAAATCCACCCGTGTCATTTAGTCTTCATATTCCATGTTGCAACAAAAGTGACAGAGAGGTCAAATGTTAAATAACAACTGATGAAACTTGGTCAAATGACAATTGATGAACTCATTATCGAATTTACTAATATCCTTAGGTATGTTCCTTACATTCAAGAAGAAAAAGCTGACATACAAAGATTCATTAATTGACTACCTTTATCATATAGAGGAAATATATAATTTGGTAATTCAAAGACAATAGATGAAATTATTAAGACATAAAGGTTATGTTATTTTCAAGAAAAAACAAAGGGGTGAAAATATTAAGTCATGGCAGCGTAACAACAGAGACAAATTCACAACAAGAAATAAGAATTTTAATCATTCCTTTTCAAAATCTTCTTCCACAATAATAATAATAATAATAATAAACAATGAAGGCTTCAAACTCAAAGTGGAGTTACAATAACATATGAAAAGGGAAAGAAAAAATCCGTTTTTGTAAGACATTACTAGAAAATGAGAAATTAGTGACTAGCTAACTAAAAAAGTTAGTCACCATAACTTTTCCAAGTGAAATACTACAAAAAATGAGCAGTATTAAGTCACCCAACTAAAAATGATTAACATAAACAACTAATTTAGCCTCGGGTTAAAATATACAACTGAATAATAAGTAATACAACTAAAAATGACTAACATAAATGACGACTTTAGTATAGTAAACTAAACTAATCAATTAAATAAACTTCATAATAAACCATTACATAGAATTCGAAAAAAACACTAAAATAGTAAATCAGAAACATAAAATTCCAATTCACCTTTGTGTTCAAATATGAATCCATATTTTTATTTTTATTTTTATTTTTCCATGATATTACAATTTATTATATATGTATGTGTCAACTTTATATATATATATATATATATATATATAAATAAGCTTTAGCCTATCAATTGAGAAATTAGTTGATAAGAAATTTAACCTATCAATTGAGAAATTGGTGGATAAGAAAATTCGTCACTAGTTCTAACTTGTTAGTAAAGTGGCTAAACGTCAATTGCATGGAACATGTGTACATTATAGTTTTAACATCTCCATCATTAAGACCTTTGGTGTTTTCTGGATAAGATTTTGCAAAATAAATCTAGTTCTTGCATATTTTCAAAAATATTTTTCATAGTTGTTGAAATTTATTATATACATGTTATATTGTTTTTATTTCGGTAAAAATATTTTGATTTTAGTTTTGAATTATTTTAAACAGATTCTAGGAAGTTTATTAAAATTATGAAAAAAAATTATATAAAAGAAATTCTATTTAATAAATGTCATAATATTGGTTGTTATTGCTTTACACACCACAATGCTATGTAGATAATTTCCCACCATAATTTAAGCAAATATTTACATTAAAAAATGGATATGAACAATATATAAATAAATAGACATACCAAGAATTGTTAATATCCACTATTGTTTATGATTTCTTAAACACTTTAGTAAATAGAAGTAAAAATGTAAATGTGCAAACTTAATTAGTAAAAAAATATTAATAATAAATCAAAAGGTTATCAATTCAACAACAAATAACAATGTAAATAAAACAACTCCAGTTTTAATATTTATATTTTTCATTGTTGAAAGCTTTTTTCTATATATAATTTAATTATATATTGTTTTTATTTATTTAGCTGTCCATCACTTCAACAACTTTGTAATCATATTTGTTTGAAAAGTTTGTGTTTTTAATTAAATTAATTGATTTTTAATGAAGGGTTATGATTTTTTGCATGTGGTATCAGTAAACCATGGTATATAACAAGTCTATTTACAAGCTAAGAATCTCATTTACAAAACAAGATAAAATTATCATGGTTAAAAATCTTATTACATGTTTTTTTAAATATATATATTTTTAACTCATATATTAATTAATAATAATAATAACATAAAATTATTAATATTCTTTTAGAATGTAAGAATATATTATAGAAAAGTATTTTGATACTTATTAATATTTATCAGTGATTTAATTTATAATTTATTATTGAATAATTATCGAAAATGGTAGGAAAGGGATTTTGTTAATAATTGTTATTTTCAGTGAAACCTATTAAAAATAAGTTATAATATTGGGCATTATGTGTTAAAGCTAATGGAGAAATGTATTCTAGGAGAGAGTCAGTTCATTAGTTAAGTATGAAACTTAGATTATGAATTTGTTCCTATTTTTTAGGTGGTTCTTCTAATCTCCCTACTTGCATGTAAACTATTTATTCATAGAGATTAATGATGAATGTGTAGAGCGTTCTACCAAAGGCAGTCTCTAGGTGAAGCCCTCACCTGAGAGCTACTCAGTTTGATGAATAAAGTCTCTGCCTTCCGTTTTTAACATGGTATCAGAGCTTCAGGGTTGAGTGAGGTAAAACCATAGTGCTTTGGTGATTGGGTGAGTGCCTGGAGCAGGATTGTGGCCCGAAGTGGTGCAAAAAAGGCTCGGTCAGGAGGTGGAGTATAGAGAAAGTCTTTCTCTGCCTGATCAGCACGCATTTTTGCTCAGAAAACACGCTTTTAGTTGTTGACTAGCGCCTTTCCTGTAGAGAAAGTCACGCATTTGGAGGCAGAAAACGTGTTGCTCCGTTGACCAGCCCGTGGGAGTCGGATCTGCATGGACGTGTAGCAGTGGGAGTCGATCTGTGTGGAGGTGTTGATCGCGTGGAGCTTGAGATTGCCCGATGGATCGTGGACTTGGAGATCGCAGTGACGAAGTGGCGAGATCAAAGGATCTGAGGTCATTGTAATGAAGTGAAGGCTGCAGCGAATTTGGTACAGAGAGAGGCGATCTGGTGCAGAGAGAGGCAGATCAAGCCACCCGGATCGTTGTGGCAGCTGCGTGCTGGTGAGGTGCGAGGTGTTGTGCCTTGTACAGTGGTGCTTTATTTGATTGCAGTTGCGTGTTGATATTGTTATTTCCAAAGTTGCTTGCATGGAGGTTGTCGTTGGAGCGAGGGTGCCTGCTCACAGTCGCTGTTGAGATTTGCAGTTGTGGTGTGGATCAAGGTGGAGTGCTTTCCCACCATATTCGTCTTTAAACATTAAGAAAGTTGAAGCCAAATTTGAGATTCCATGCATGACCTTGCAAGATAAAAACCTAGAGAGTCCCATCTTCACATTTCCACCAAATTGCTACCACGAATTTCCACCAGATCGCTGCCTATTCCCGTCAAGCCTTGCGCTTCTCTGTGAGAGATTCATTTGATGAACTTCGCAGCAGGTCGATGGTGGTTCTTCAAGGCTGAAGTGGTGCCTTGTTCGGTGGCAGCTTGAAGTGCAGTAAGGCCGAAGTGCGTGAACACGTAGTTGACACTTTGTTCAAGGTTGGTCGGGTTAGAATTGTGTTTGGTTGAGTTAGAATTGGTCTATCCCCGTAGATTTGATGATCAAGTCCACAAACAGTCGTACGTAGTCTTGTTCGATTCTAATGTCGAAAAGGAGGACCAGTGTGGCATAGTTTGCATGCGTTGGTAGTACTAAGAGACTAGCTGAAGAACTTTGACATGGTATGAGATCGTTTTTTTTTCTTTCGATCAAAGAATATTTTTTTGAGAGGTCATTTTTTTTAGGAGGCGCATTCAAAAAGGAGTCATGGTTTTAAAGAAATGAGGGTTTCTATTAAAAAATCAAAAGGGGATCTTTTTTTTTCATCCAATTAAAGGATTTTTTTATTAAGAGAGCACCCAATTTTTTGAAATTACTCTTTACATTTGGAGATAGATCCGTCTTTTAATTGTTGGAGGTCGAATTTTTTATTTCTTGAGGGAGATATATCAAGATGAATAACCAGATGGCGAAGGCATATCTGAACGAAAGTCATAAGCTTGACGGATCCAATTACTCTAATTGGAAATTTAAGTTGCATACTCTGTTGGAGGGGCAAAACGCATGGACGATTACAAGTGGTGATGAGTTGAAGCCAACCCTAGTTACAGGCGGAACAACAACAATGATCCAGGACTGGGAAAAGAGGGAGAACAAAGAAAAAGTGTTGTTAAAATTGTCAGCGAAAGACTGTATTATCCCTCACATTCATGAAAGTAAATCAGCAAACGACATCTGGAAAACCCTCAAAGACCTATACGAGATTAAAAACACAAATCCCCTATTGTTTTTGAAAATCGAGATTCTCTCCATCAAAATGGAGGAGAATGAATCAGTGGCTGCGTTGATCTCTTGAATCAAGGAGCTCACAGATAAGCGGGGCAACATAGGAGAGACAGTGTCAAACACTGATATGGTCACAATCACCATGAATGGTATGACTGATGACTATCAGATGTTTATCAAAAGTTTGAATGTGAGAGAGAAAGCCCCCAATTTCAAAAAATTGACAAGAATCCTGATGCAAGAGGAAGAGAGACGGATGACTTTGAAACCCCAGATTTTAGATCTTGCTCTAATGGTGAAGAAGAAGCCCTTCAGAGGGGAGGCAAATGTAGGACAGAAAGGTGGAAGTACACCACAAAGAAAACCACCTCAAGGTATGTCCTCAAATAGAAATGATTCAGGACTCAAATGTTATTATTGTGGTAGAGTTGGTCACATAACTAAAAATTGCTAGAAGAAGAAGTTTGATGAAGGTCGCCATAGACATAAGAAGCATGCATGACACTTAGTTGATGAAGATCATAATTAGAATCTCAGATTGTTTGTATCTGATTTTGTGTTCTTCGTTGAAGATGATGAAGTAGAAACTTGGTTTGTGGACTCGGGAGTTTCCACTCACATTACAGGTAACAGACATTGGTTTGAGAATTTTAAAGAAACCAGTAGTGGTGCAAATCTACTTTGGTGATGATAGAGGGTATCAGATCAAAGGGTATGGTAATGTTCCTGTCATTTTACCTAATGGAAATATTAGACATATTCAAAATGTAATGTATGTACCCAGAATCAAAAAGAATTTGATCTTTGTTTCTATGGTAACAGATCAGAACCTTAAGGTAGAGTTTTTTAAGTCTTATTGTGTTATTAAAGATCTGATGGATCGTATGAAGCCAATTGCATCAGGTATTCGAGTGGGAGGATTGTATAAGCTGAATGTAAGAAGCGCGTCACACCAAGCCTTTGACGTCATCAGTTATGAATGCAGAAGACTTGTGGCATCAAAGATTCAGTCATATCAATTTCAATGACCTGTCGCTACTTCAAAAACGAGGTATGGTTAATGGTTTTCATGTTTTAAAGAATGTTCATGTTGATTGTGAAGCATGTGCTCTTGAGAAGATGCATAGGAATGAGTTTCCTGCAAATGTAGATAGAAAGAAGAGAGATATACTAGGGCTTGTGCACACTGATTTGTGTGGGCCGATGCAAACGAGGTCATTAGAAGGTTCCTATTATTTCCTATTATTTGTTGATGATTGCACGAGAATTACTTGGGTATATTTTCTCGGAAAGAAGAGTCATACTTTTGAATATTTTAAAGAGTTCAGAAGCATGATTGAAAAACAGACGGGAAAATTCATCAAAATTCTCCTCTCTGATCAAGGGGGAGAATACAAAAAGGGTGGTTTCATCAAATATTGCAAGGACCCTGGGATAGTTCAGCATTTCACAGTACCCCACACTCCTCAACAAAACGCGGTTACAGAGAGGAAAATGGAACCCTTGTGGAGTGTGCTCGAAGCATGCTAAAAGGTAAGAACTTGTCTAATGGCTTTTGGGCAAAAGCAATAAACACTGCAGTATATTTGAAGAATAGGAGTCCAACAAAAAGCCTTGATTTTAAAACTTCATTCGAAGCTTTATTAGGTTTTAAGTTTGCAGTTAATCATTTAAGAGTTTTTGGTTCCAAAACTTTTGCTCATGTTCCAAAAGGGGATAGGAAGAAGCTGGATTCAAAGGCCCATTAAAGGCATTTTGTAGGGTACTGCACAAAGTTTAAAGCTTATAAATTATTTAATCCCTCTACTCATAAAGTATTTGCAAGTAGAGATGTGGTATTCCATGAGCAGGTTGATGATGGAAACCATGAAAGAAGCAATGAAGAATGGCACATACCTTTGCTGGAGGAAGATGGAAATGATTAAAGGGACAACCATGAGCAAAAGCAACAACAACAGAAAAAAGGAAGATGTGGATGGTGCAGATGCAAGTAGCAGGCCAAGTCCACCAAGGGATGATTAGACTAGATTTGAAGCCAGTCCACCACTCAGTAGATCAGGTATGCAAATTCAGTTGCCAATAAGATATAGGGATCATGCTCTTATAACTAGTATGTTAAATGTTGTTGAACTCTCTAATTATAAACAAGTAAGCCAATATAGTGAATGGAGGGCAGCCATCGAAGAAGAATATGAGTCAATCCTTAAAAACAAAGCTTGGGATCTAGTTGAACTACTTGAAGGAAAACAATCCCCATAGGTTGCAAATGGTTATGCAAGCCTAAATTTAAAGCTGATGGGAGCATAGACAAATATAAAGCTAGGTTGGTTGCAAAGGGGTACTCGCAGAAAGCATAGACTATGAGGAAACTTTCGCCCCTGTAGCTAAATTAAACACAATTAGAATGTTAATTGCTTTAGCTACCAAACATCATTGGATGATACACCAGCTAGATGTGAAATCTACATTCTTAAATGAGGAATTAAAAGAAGAAGTGTATTTAATGCAACCTGAAGGGTTTGTTAAACAGGGGGGGAGCATTTAGTTTGTAGATTGAAGAAAGCATTGTATAGACTACAACAGGCACCGAGGTCGTGGTATGATAAAACTGAATCATTTTTCCTACAACATAGTTATAAAAGAAACAAGAATGACCCTAATATGTATACCGTGTTTGATGAAAAGGGGCAAATTATTTTGATTTCTTTATATGTAGATGATCTTATCATTATAGGAAATGTTGATGAACTCGTTAAAGAAATCAAAGAGCAGATGTCACAGGGTTTTGAGATGAAAGATCTCAGAGAGTTACACTATTGTTTGGCTCTTGAAGTCTGGAGGGATTCTAGGCAAACTTTTTTGTCTTAAGGAAAGTATGTTAGGAGTTTATTGAAAAAGTTCAGAACGGATCAGTGCAAAGCAACATCAGTGCCTTTACAACATAATACCAAACTTCATAATAATGATGGTTCTAAGGAAGTTGATGCAACATTGTATAAACAGTTGTTTGGGAGTCTAATTTACTTGACTACAACTAAGTCGGATTTGGCTTTTGCAGTTAGTGTATTGAGCCAATTCATGTCAAAACCTCTTGAGAATCATTGGGTTGTAGCGAAAGGCGTCTTAAGGTATCTTCAAGGAACCTTAGACTTTGGTATTAAATATACTGATTCATTTGATGTTAGATTGACAGGTTTCTTAGACTTAGATTTGGTTGGAAATCTAGATGACCGATGATTCATAACAAGTTACGCTTTCAACATTTAGTTCGGGGTCATTACATAGAGTAGCAAGAAGCAGAACATTGTATCCTTGTCTTCAGCGTAAGCAGAGTATCAAGCAATGTGCGCAACAACATGTGAGGTAGTTTGGTTGAGGAGACTTCTCTTGGATGCTAGAGAAGAACAAAAAGATGCAACTGTTATCGGATGTGATAACCAGAGCTCAATCAAACTTCCAAATAATCTAGTGTTTCATAAAAACACCAAGCATATTGATACACAATTTCACTCTGTTAGGAAGAAAGTTCAATGAAAGGAAATTCATATTGAATATTGTAGTACTTGTGACAATGTTGCAAATATTTTTACTAAGCCTCTTGGAAGAATTAAATTTGAGTTATTTAGGGAGATGTTAGGATTGCTAGTGAACCCTTTCTCCATGCAGTGGAGTGTTAAAGTTAATGGAGTAGGAGATTAGTTACATGTGAGACTTAGATTAGGAATTTGTTCTTATTTTTTAAGTGGTTGTTCTAACCTCCCTACTTGCATGTAAACTAAGTATAAACTAAGTAGGGATGTAAACTATCTATTCATAGAGATTAATGATGAATGTGTGGAGGGTTCTGCTGCGCTGCTGCTCAGTTTGATGAATAAAATCTGTCTTCCATTTTTAAGATTATGTTAAATGATATAAAAATTGTGAATTGCAAATTTAAACGGATATTATAAGGAAGAGATCTTGACGGAGAGCTCTGAAACATATTGAAAGTCTAGATAATGGGAAAAATATTAGATTGAAAGTCTAGATAATGGGAAAAATATTAGATTGAATGGATATGCTATAATATTTTTCAAAAAGAAAAAAGAATGCATGTACAGTGCAGGACGCATCTACAGGCATAGTGGATGCCCCCTCTCCGATGCCTAAACAATAGCTGTGTTTTTGCCTAAACTATAGCTGTGTTTTTTTCTCGCTGAAAAAGGTAGCTGTGAAAGAAAAAAAAGGTTGCTGGGTTTTTACCGAAAGATAGCTGGGTTTTTTCTCGCTGAAAAAAGGTAAGCTGTGTTTTTCACTAAAAGATAGCTGTGCTTTTTCCTTGCTGAAAAAATGTATACCGGGAAGGGAAATTTTTATGTGAAACGGACTGAAATTTTGGTGGGGAGCTCCCATTTTTCTGTGAAACAGTCAAATCGGAAAAATATGCAGCGAGGAAATTTTATGTGAATTTTTCTGTGAAACAAACAAATTGAAAAAATATGTAGCGGGGAAATTTTATGTGAAACAGATTGAAAGAATGTGTTATATATAATATCTTTTCAAAAGAATAAAAGAATGCATATACAGGAAGGGACGCATCTACAGGCATAGTGGATGCCCCTTCTTCTTCCTACGCCTAAATGTAGGCGTGCAATTACAATTATAAAAAAATTTATACCAAAGGCTGGCAAGATTTGGTAGCCGGATCCCACATGGCCGGCAGCAGAAATGCCCGTCTATTAACTCCCCGGGCATTGTAGCTCGCCCCACTTGTTTTATCCATCAGAAGCTCCCCAGGGAAGCCCGGGTAAGCCCCCTTTCCATATATTCCGGGGCAGGCGGACACGGCCTCTAAAGGTGCAGCGGCGTCGCCTTGGAAGTAGCCGGTGTTGAATGGATTGGTGGCTGCTCCTGCCACAACGGTGGCGATGTTGATGATCATGCCATCGATGCCCACGTCTCCGTTTGGTGCCACCAGGGGAGGAGTCTGGGGTCCGTACATAGGCTGATGAAATGGCCACGCGCACTGTCCCGGGCACTCAGTCGCAGAATTCCCAACCCACGCGTATGGAATTGGAAGCTGCTCATTATGCTTCTCGGCCTCCTTCCCCTGCATCATTGGGCTTCCTGTACTTGATAAGACATTGAGATTGAGAGTGGCATGAAATCCGCAGGAGCTCATGCAGAAACCCTCCACTGTGACATCTTCGGAGGTGAGCACCAAGTACACAGCATTGACATTTCCGGGTGATTTTCTCGGTGGCAGAGCACCCGACTTGAGGGCAGCTTCAACCAGAGCAGCAATGTCAGTCCTCTTGAGTGACTTGCCGAGGGAGTATTGTTGGTCCACCTTCTGTTTTCCAAGCATTACAACACTGGATGTGGATGTGGATGGGGTGGCCTTGTTGTTAGAGTGGGTGCCCTCGTACTTGTGCGTGGTCTTCCACCAAGTGGAGGCGGAGGGCTGATTTGCTTTCCCCTCTGACGTCTTTGCCCCAAGAGATTGTACAAAATCTGCCACAATGGAGCGTTGAACAGGCGTGAACTGCCCATACCAAATCAAATGGAGAGGGATCACCCCACTGGCAGAGAGCAGAGGACCATCATGGTAAGTCAAAACAACAGATGGCTCTTCCACCAAAGCAGCGAGTTTCCTGGACTGTCCACCAGCAGCAGCGGCGGATGCCCACAATACCGCCATACAAAACACGCCCATCTGCAGGATCACAGTGAGTCGAAGCCGCGAACCACAATCAGCCATTTGAATTTTGAAAGCAAGCTGGTAAAATACCTTGCAACCTTCACTATCACTATGGATCGATCAGAAGAGAATCGAACTCGCTTATAACAACAATCAAGAAAGAATGAAGCTACAAAAACTGGTAGTGGGATAGAGCAGGGAAGAAAAGAAGGTTGTGAGATTGAAGACCAGAGTAGCGGGATTAGGTTTAAGTAGGGGAGTTGTGGAAGCGAGGACGCGGTTACGCAGAAGGAGGTGGTGACAGCAATGGACAGAGGGAGTTACGCAGAAGGAGGTGGTGCCAATGGACAGAGGGGTGCCATGCTAGGGGGCATTAGAGGAATAATTAATATTCACCGCGTAGGTAAAGTAGTTTGGAACGTTCCAAATGCCAAATCCGTTAGAAAAAGTGATGTGGTGGGGCAGGTGAGTGGAGATAGATATTCCTTATTTCTTACTTCCTTCTCAATTTTCTCTGGCATGGTCTACTTAGGCCGAGGAATTGCCCGTTTCTGTTGTCGCTTGGAAAAGCGTCCTGTTCCGGCCGTCGGCAATCCATCCGCCCTCTGTCACCCTTCTCTAGCTTTGCCACCTTTGCCACCTTCTGTGCACCGTTCCGCACTAATTTCCTGATAAAATTACCGTTGCGGACAGAATTAATGCAATTTCCAATTCGAAATGGAAGAATTTGGAAACCGCGAGCTGCTGCCCCAACCAACTCGAGGCGGCCCCTGCAGCTCACTCACTTTCCTCCTCAACTCGGCCCCTGCAGCTCAACACAAAACTCCGGCCCAGGCAATTCCTCCGCTCTGCAGCTCACCACCCAACCCAGGGGACGTGACCTTCAGGTTCAGGGGACGTGACCTTCAGGTTCAAGTTCATTCATCCGCCTAGGTAGACTACTCCGAACCTTAATACTCCGAACCTTAATATCAACAAGGCTTATGTTTCTTAGGATGAGAGATGGTTCATGGACGGTATGTTGTAATTAATGATATTATGTCTTATGTTTTTGTAGGTTAATACTCTTACCATTGTTTCAGTCCTGCTCGCGACAAATTCTTCTTCTGCTGTGGCAGTGTTCCATGTCACAGATGAAAATGGCAAAAAAACTTACAGGTGAAGGCGTAATTGGGTACATTGAGAAGGTATGTATAAATTTATTTCAAACCAGGGTTAGCAATAAAAAAGTACTTCTCATGTTCCCTGAATCATCCATGCGTTGTATTGCAGAGGTTGGCAACAAACCCTTGCGTAGTGCCTTTGTTTGGAAAACCAGTAGGTCTAGATGCAGCCGCTGAACATACGACAATTGAATTAACAGGCACTGACCGACCGGGACTGCTATCTGAAATATTTGCCGTACTGGGTGACCTAAAATGTAACGTTGTGGAGGCGTAGGTCTGGACTCACAACAGGAGGGTTGCCGGTCTTGTATACGTTACTGATGAGAACACAGGTGCGGCCATTGAAGACCAACAAAAGATTTATAAAACTGAAGAGCTCTTGTTAAATGTAATGAGAGGAAACAACACCATCAGAGAAGCTAAAACGGTGGTATCAATGGGATTCACTCACATAGAAAGGCGGCTTCATCAATTGATGTTTGCTGACCGTGACTGTGATAAATTCGATGGAACTGCAGACTGGGCATCTCTTTCTCTCAAGGACGACAACGCCAAGCCTCTTGTGACTGTTGACAACTGTTTGGAGAGGGGGTATTCTGTGGTGACTGTTCAGTGTAAAGACAGACCTAAGCTTCTTTTTGATATTCTTTGCAGCTTGGCAGATATGGAGTATGTTGTCTTTCATGCCACCATACACTCTCAAGGCCCACAAACTTTTCAGGTATAGCTCCAGCAACTACAAGGGACTTGATTTTTCATAGGATCTTTGTTTTTTTTCAAATGTTTATTTCCTAATTTGATTTTGTTAAACTAGGTATAGGTGGTTTCAGATCACATCCCTAATGGGATTAATATTGAATCTAAATTAGGTTAAAGAAAAGTTGGGGTATTTATTTCCGTTCTCTCTTTTGTGATACAGGAGTACTACATCAGGCATACTGATGGTTGCCCCGTGTATTCAGAAGCAGAGAAGCAGCGTGTGATTCAGTGTTTGGAGTCTGCCATTAGACGAAGAACATCAGAGGTATGAGTCCAAGGATCGAATCCATGGTGGAAATTTATTCAAAACCCTAAGACTTGGGATTCCCGGTGCATTCAAATTTGATCCTTTTTAAATTTTAGTCAGCTTAGTGTGAGTTTTGTTGATGATATTTTATGAATTCAGGGTATGCGACTGGAACTCTGCACCAATGACCGTGTTGGGCTTCTGTCGGAGGTGACTCGCATATTTAGAGAAAATGGGATGTCAGTTACAAAAGCAGTGGTGTCAACGCGGGGGTGATAAGGTAGCTGATGTGTTCTATGTGACTGATACAGCTGGAAACCCCGTTGATGACAAGACAGCAGAAGCTGTTCGCCAAGAAATTGGACTAACAATCTTGCAAGTAAAAGACGACTGTATGCATACAAAATCTCCTCCAAGGGAACCTGCCATCCGATTCTTCCTTGGTGATCTCTTCAAATCAAAGTCAGAGCGTTTTCTCTAGAGTCTTGGATTGATAAAATCCTGTTCTTAGATGTTGTATTTTGGGCTTCCTGCAATGGAATTAAGTAATTGCCTTTGAAGGTTGTATGTATGGACGATGGTTCTCTAGAAACCATCATCGTTCATCTGTTTTCCACTGTGACAATTACCTTGCTAAAGACAGAAATTGGTGTGATTCCAACATACTTCAGACTGAAATTCTCTAATATATTGGTACAGCAATGCCAGGATCTGGAAAGCACAATAACACTGGGATTTGCCAAATATGATTTGTTGATGATCGAACAGAAGACCAGCAATGGAGAACTATTCACCACACTGGCCGAACATGGCCCTGTCATTGGATGACCCAGGAATTGCGAAATTGACCTCATCATAGAGAAGTGTGCAAAATTGGTAGAACTGAAAGAAGACCGCGCTAATTACAGTGGTGGTAGGAGAAAGGTACTAAATCCACCTAATCTAGAATTGCTTATACAAGTTGTACAAATCACAAGCTGATAAATAGTCTTTGTCTTTGTTCTACAGAATGACAACTCTTCAAACTACCGCGCTAATTACAGTGTAGTCAATATGAATATGATCTTGTTGAGAGAAGATTTTTGTCATAAGTAAATTTATGTTTCCGCTGGATGGCTAAATCTTTGCACCTATTGCAAATATGAACTCTTATCTACTTATTCTTTCACACATTATTCATTCGGTATAAGAGTTATAACATACATCAATTGGATGTCAATAGTGTTTTTTTACATGGTGTTCTCACTGAGGAGATTTATATTTATCTTTATATGGAGCAATTTTTTTGAATGGTGTTCTCAATGAGGAGATTTATATGGAGCAACCCAAGGCTTTGAGAAGGGCTACAATTTTTTTACATGGTGTTCTCAATGAGGAGATTTTTATGGAGCAACCCAAGGCTTTGAGAAGGGCCACAATCTTGTTTGTCTACTAAAGAAATCCTTTCACACTTTGAAGCAAGCCTCCATAGTGTGGTATAAGAAGATTGATTGATTATTAGTTTTGGTTTCAAGCATCATGAATTTGATTGTAGTGTTTATATTTTGCAAATGATGATACTTACATGTTGGTGACTTAATCATAAATTTGCAAGTGATAATACTTACTTGTTGGTGACTTGATCATAAATTGAAGTAGTGTCAACCTAATTTTGGGTTTGAAAAAACAATAAATAGAGATATTTAGAATTACAAACCTGAGTGTGTTGTATTGTATTTTTCCTTATGGAAGCCAAGTTTTGCAAATGGATAACAATACATTTATTTACCTAAATATAAATCGCCATTCATTATACATGTTTAGGATGAACACTATAAACCATTTTTGGCACCATATCAATCAAGAGAGAAATTGATTGAGTGTGCCTTTGAAAATTAATGGTAATCTCTACAAGAAGACTACTGGAGCCTTATTTACTTTATTCATAGTGGATTTGATATATTATTTGATGTTAGTATGATCTACAAATTCACGTAGGATATGAAAGAGGGCTCCTTAGAGGCCACAAAAATGGTTGTTTATGAAAGATACATATTAGCACAGTATGAAGTACTGCATTAAGAATATGAAACTAGTCAGTTACTTTGGTCTTGTAAGAAGCAAGCAGAACTATTGACCACCAAAATTGAATATAAGGGTGCATTTAATGTTGACAAAATCAATGTGAATCCACATAATGGATGAGGTTATGAGGTTGGCTTCTCGTTTGAGCAATAGATTCCAATGTATTAGGCAATACAAAATCTTCTTGTTCATAGTAAAATAGTGTATGTAGAGTCTTCATGCCCATTATTTGACAAAATAAAGATATTGTGAATCTTCTTGTTCATAGTAAAATAGTGTATGTAGAGGCTTCATGCCCATTATTTGACAAAACAAAGATATTGTGAATCTTATTTATTGCAAGATAAGTGACCACATCATTAATATTTTTGCAGAGTCATTGACAAAAAACAAGTTTACGAAACTTTGAACTATGTTTTGGATTTAAAAAATTGCAATCATGATAGAGTGTACATAAGACAATTTCACCTCTAAAAAGTTTCAGATAGTTGTGTTGACAAATGAGCTTTGAAACATCAATTTCATCATACAATTTGACCTTTTATGAATATTGTTGATTCACAATGGAAGGTCAAATTACTAATTGGTTAGATTTGTCCAAGGTCCCCAAGTTATGCAAGTCGAAGTATCTAAGAGAGGTCCCCAAGCTTTGCAAGTCAAAGTATCTAAGATAGGTCCCCAAGCTTTGCAAATCAAAGTATCTGAAATGAAAATCCAAATGCATTTAAGATGATTAACGTTGATTGTTTTTCCTTCCTATTTTAGATGAGTTACTTTTAATTTTAAGCCATATATAAATTGATCATACCGATTGTCTTATCATCAAAATTTTTTAGTTATCCATTTTATGTCAGGCCATGCTTACTTGTACTTCAAAACTGTAAAGATATCTTTGAACACAACATTTTCTTGAAATTCATTATTCTTCGTTCTTGAAATCAATTATTCTTCGTTCCTGTAAGTCCACGGCTCTCTAACAACCATTACCATTGACTTGAAGACATTTAAAGAACATTGTGATATACTTAAAACCCTAGTTTTAAAAATAAGACAGAACATTGTGATATACTTAAAACCCTAGTTTTAAAAATAAGACATAAATTCCTTGAGAATTCACTTTCTTTAAATCCTTTGAAAGCTCATTTTCCATAGGAGTTCACGATTTGTTGTTAACTGTCCTCGGCTGCACTTGGAGATGATACAGCGCATAGCAACCTCGCGTGAAATAACAACAGAAATCCTATAAATCAGACAGAGCAAATCAACATTGCCACAAAATACCTGAAGTATCATCATCGCGATTACTTCATAAAAAGTGCCAAACATAATACAAAGAACAATAGCACAAACAAGCACCACACACATTTGTAATAAACTTTTATTATTATGGGCTGATAAAGAAACAGAGGATACAGAGCTATACAGAGGCCAACCCCCAGTCAAGTCGATCACAAACAATGTACTATGATCATCCAGAGGCCAACTCCATTCAATTTGCTATACAATTATTTACATATTTTACATCATCGATACAACGGTATAAGAAGTGAAAGTGATCAGAAGTGCCAGTGGATTCAAATGATTTAAGAAAGAAGGGGGAAGCACTGTATTAGCTGATCCAGCGAAAACATACCGCTGACCAGGAATCTCTAAACAGAAAGGTGGGGTGCAGTTCCTATTCGATGAAGGAAAGCAAAAAATACCAGCAAATACCCCAAATTGTCACCTCGTGCTGTACCAATCTCCTACCAAATCACACTCCTTTCAAATTCAGATGTTCAGCAAGAAGTTCCAGTAGTATCCAACGCTTTCGCCATCAGTCTGCCCAATTCTTGCAGATAGACTTGGGATCGTGCCTTATACTTTTCAAAGGAAACCTCCAGTGGCTAAAAGGAGTATTTTACTTCCTACAAGGCCAAGAAGTGCTAAGAATCTATGTCAAGCACTAGAATCTATGTTAACACTGTGATTCATCAATGGTCTTTACCTGTGTAGTTTGAAGAGTTGTCATTCTGAGAACAAAGACTATTTATCAGCTTGTAATTTGTACAACTTGTATAAGCAATTCTAGATTAGGTGGATTTAGTTCCTTTCTCCTAGTACCACTGTAATTAGCGCGGTCTTCTTTCAGTTCTACCAATTTTGCACACTTCTCTATGATGAGGTCAATTTCGCAATTCCTCGGTCATCGAATGACAGGGCCATGTTCGGCCAGTGTGGTGAATAGTTCTCCATTGCTGGTCTTCTGTTCGATGATCAACAAATCATATTTGGCAAATCCCAGTGGTATTGTGCTTTCCAGATCCTGGCATTGCTGTACCAATATATTAGAGAATTTCAGTCTGAAGTATGTTGGAATCATACCAATTTCTGTCTTTAGCAAGGTAATTGTCACAGTGGAAAACAGATGAACGACGATGGTTTTTAGAGAAACATCGTTCATACATACAACCTTCAAAGGCGATTACTTAATTCCATTGCAAGAGGCCCAAAATACAACATCTAAGAATAGGATTTTATCAATCCAAGACTGTAGAGAAAACGCTCTGACTTTGATCTGAAGAGATCACCAAGGGAGAATCGGATGGCACGTTCCCTTGGAGGAGATTTTGTATGCATTCAGTTGTCTTTTACTTGCAAGATTGTTAGTCCAATTTCTTGGCGAACAGCTTCTACTGTATTGGCATCAACGGGGTTTCCAGCTGTATCAGTCACATAGAACACATCAGCTACCTTATCTCACCGCGTTGACACCTCTGCTTTTGTAACTGACATCCCATTTTCTCTAAATATGCGAGTCACCTCCGACAGGAGCCCAAGACGGTCGTTGGTGCAGAGTTCCAGTCGCATACCCTGAATTCATAAAATATCATCAACAAAACTCACACTAAGCTGACTAAAATTTAAAATGATCAAATTTGAATGCACCGGGAATCCCAAGTCTTAGGGTTTTGAATAAATTTCCACCATGGATTCGATCCTTGGACTCATACCTCTGATGTTCTTCGTCTAATGGCAGCCTCCAAAGGCTGAATCACACGCTGCTTCTCTGCTTCTGAATACATGGGGCAACCATCAGTATGCCTGACGTAGTACTCCTGTATCATGAAAGAGAAAAACGGAAATAAATACCCCAACTCTTCTTTAACCTAATTTAGATTCAATATTAATCCCATTAGGGATGTGATCTGAAACCACCTATACCTGGTTTAACAAAAGCAAATTAGGAAATAAACATTTGAAAAAAACAAAGAAAATCAAGTCCCTTATAGTTGGGAGAGCTATACCTGAAAAGTTTGTGGGCCTTCAGAGTCCTATAGTGGCATGAAAGACAACATACTCCATATCTGTCAAGCTGCAAAGAATATCAAAGAGAAGCTTAGGTCTGTCTTTACACTGAACAGTCACCATAGAATACCCCCTCTCCAAAGAGTTGTCAACAGTCACAAGAGGCTTGGCGTTGTCGTTGTCCTTGAGAGAAAGAGATGCCCTGTCTCCAGTTCCATCGAGTTTATCATAGTCACGGTCAGCAAACATCAATTGCAAACATCAATTGATGAAGCCGCCTTTCTGTGTGAGTGATTCCCATTGACACCACCGTTTTAGCTTCTCTGATGGTGTTGTTTCCTCTCATTACATTTAACAAGAGCTCTTCAGTTTTACAAATCTTTTGCTGGTCTTCAATGGCCGCACCTATGTCCTTATCAGTAACGTATACAAGACAGGCAACCCTCCTGTTGTGAGTCCAGACCTCCGCCTCCACAACGTTACATTTTAGGTCACCCAGTGCGGCAAATATTTCAGATAGCAGTCCCGGTCGGTCAGTGCCTGTTAATTCAATTGTCTTATGTTCAGCGGCTGCATCTAGACCTACTGGTTTTCCAAACAAAGGCACTACGCAAGGGTTTGTTGCCAACCTCTGCAATACAACGCATGGATGATTCAGAAAACATGAGAAATACTTTTTTATTGCTAACCCTGGTTTGAAATAAATTTTTACATACCTTCTCAATGTACCCAATTACGCCTTCATCGGTAAGGTTTTTGCCATTTTCGTCTGTGACATGGAACACTGCCACAGCAGAAAAATTTGTCAAGAGCAGGACTGAAACAATGGTAAGAGTATTAACCTACAAAAACATAAGACATAATATCATTAATTACAACATACCGTCCATGAACCATCTCCCATCCGAAGAAACATAAGCCTTGTTGATACTAAGGTTCGGAGTCTCTACCTAGGCGGATGAATGACCTTGAACTTGAAGGTCACGTCACTTGGGTGGTGAGTTGCAGAGCGAAGGAATTGCCTGAGTCGGAGTTTTGTGTTGAGCTGCAGGTTTCTAAATTCCTCTATTTCGAATTGGAAATTGCATTAACTCTCTGCGGCGGCAATTCTGTCAGGAAATTAATGGAGAGCGGTGGACTGGATGGAGGGTGGCGGTGCTAGGGGAGGGTGGCGGAGGGCGGAGGGATTGTCGACGGCTGAAGCGAGACATTTTTCCGCGTGGAGATAGAAACCAGGCAATTCCTCTGCCTAGGTAGACTACTCCATTTCCTCTTCCTCATGGATGCACATGCGTGTTGACTAGCCTTTAATGGATACTAGCCTTTAATGGATAGGGGGGAGTTGTGGAAGCGAGGACAGAGGGAGTTACGCAGAAGGAGGTGGTGATAGCAATGAACAGATGGGTGCCATGCTGGGCGGTATTAGAGAAATAATTAATATTCACCAATCCTCGCGCATCTGTCAGCTTCCATAGTTGCAGCTCCTTCTGCGTAAATCCTTTTGTCCTCGCTTCCTTGTTAACCGATCCTCGCGCATCTGTCAGCGTCCATAGTTGCAGCTAATCCTCGCGCATCTGTCAGCTTCCATAGTTGCAGCTGGATCCAGCGGTTGAATGCTTTGTCGGTTGTCAATTATTGGACGCTGTATTCCAGGGAGTTTCCACACAATCACAGTTTTCACTATTCTTAAATAGAGCCATTTCTAAAATATTTGTCCAATGAACGGGGTTGAGAGCAAAATGGCTCTCAAAATTCTTGTTATGTATTGGGTTTTTGCTTGCTTAAATTTATCATTGCTCAGTTTTTCTCATGTTGACATGATCATTTCACTAGATAAGGGAAAAAAAGGTGAAAAACGCGTAGTGAGGGGTCTTGTTTACTGCGATCTACGCTTTGCGAGCCATTTCTAAAATATTTCTTCTTGCTTCTCAGATTGCTTCTTGAGCCAGGGAATTATAGATTGGTTCTTGCCCTGTAAGAAGAAACTAAATTGGGTTACACACCTAGCAGAGCGTAGATCGCAGTAAACATGACCTCTCACTACGTGTTTTTCACCTTCTTTTCCCTTATCTAGTGAAGTGATCATGTCAGCATGAGAAAAACTGAGCAGTGATAAATTTAACCAAGCAAAAACCCAATACAGAACAAGAATTTTGAGAGCCATTTTGCTCTCAACCCCGTTCGTTGGACAAATATTTTAGAAATGGCTCTATTTAAGAAGAGAGAAAACTGTGATTGTGTGGAAACTCTCTAGAATACAGCGTTCCAATAATTAACAAACGACGAAGCATTCAATGCTTGATCCAGCAGCAACTATAGAAACTGACAAATGAAGATGCGAAGACAGAAATAATTTTTTTTCCATCAAAAACAAAGAGAATTACATTTCAATATAAAAATTGTTGAAATGTATTATCCATCTCCATATCTTTAGGCTTCGGTTTTATTCACATTAATTGCTACCAAATAATATACATATGTATCTCTTGTCCTGAAGATTCATTATAATGAACGCATCTTCTCTTACGGTGAAGATTCATTATAATGAACGCATCTTCTTTCAGCGGTCGTGGGTTCCCTACCGCTGGAGCTGGGGGCGAGGGGCTAAGTTGTCATCATCATAATTTATGATAACTGCAGCCGAAGAAAAAAACCTACTCAAACATAAATATATTGTTATAAGGCTAGGCGCGCAGAGAAGAAAAAAGGGAGCCAGACCTCGCGCACTTACTAGGAGAGGCCAATATAAAGGATGATGTTTTACCTGTGGTCAGGACACGTCGAAGGGACAGGAGGTGAAACGAAAATCACCATGGAAACATGAGAGCCATGCAGAGGGCAGGTGGAGAAACGCTGGTACATGTCGAAATGCCGAGAGGCTTTGCGGCCAAGGAACCACTTCAATGAGTAGCAATTGGAGCTGATGCAGACGCATTCAGGAAGAAGGTGGTTGGTCGAAAGAAAGGCGGAAAACCCTGGTTGGTCGGCATCGCAGCGAAAAACTCTGGTTGGTCTGCATCGCGGGCGCTCTCCCACTCGGCGTTCTCACTTACACAGTGAACGGTCACGGGTTTTCTTACTATAAGTGCCGCTAATGAAAACAACAGAGCATCTGATTACTATAAGTGCCGCTAATGAAAACAACGGGTTTTCCAACTTGTCATCATAATGTACTATAAGTGCCGCTAAAGAAAAGAACAGAGCATCTGATTACTCAAAACATAAATACATTATACATAAGGGCTGTTGAGATGTATTTATCCATGTCCATATCTTTACGCTTCGGCTTTATTCACATTAATGGCTACCTAATAATATAATATATACATGTTTAGTTTATTAATTTGATTTAAAGATTAAGTATATTTTATTTTGTTTGATTTTTAATTATTTTAATTTTAATTTAAATATTTTATATAAAATATAAGTAATATTGTAATTTTTTGGTTTTTAATTATTTTCATTTCCATTTTAATTTTTTTTCAAAATTTCAAAATTGAATATATTTTAATGACTATTTTTATGAAATTTGTCATTATGTGATTATTCTTTTTCTTGATATTTTTTGGTCGTTCATCCCTAGAATAATTTATGAAGCTACATAAGGTTTCAATGGGATTGGGAGTTGGTACATAGAGGAATCATTCTCTTATGTTTGAATTTATGGTTTCATGTCTCTTGCTCATGCTTTACCCATAACTATTCCCAATAGACTTATATGTAGGGAAATTGCATACAAAGCCATTTCCATAGGTGTAGCCAGAGACCTACACCTTGCTTCCAAATATGTTTGGCATTCTTTTACTATTCAGGTCGATTTCTATGGATTAGTCAATATACCTCAAGTTAGGTTAGACACTAAAGCTTAAGAAAACAATAAGGTGTCTTATATTGAGTTGAAAAAACACGATCCCAACAAGATTGTGTAGGAAAACTACTTGCATATAGGAGCTAAAAGGTATAGTCATGAGGAATAATTTTATGATGATCTTTTCTATGGAGTTAAAACATTTCAAGAGGTTCTTGAAAATTTTCAAGAGCTTCTTGTACATTAACAAGTTGAAATCTAGAATTTTAGAAATACAAGAAGAAGTTGCTTTCCACTTATCTTGCAAGCAGATACTAAATTGCAAGCTATAGACACATTGGTCCAACATACCAGTCTCCCTCCACCATAGTCAGTGTAAGCAAAGCTCCAATAGATGGAAACTAATCCTCCTCAATAGGAATCTAAAACAAGCACTAACATGGTAATATATATTATTGCCTTAAACGAAGAGGAAAAGAAGATGAAGGCATTAGGGGACTTTTGAGGTCCAAAATGGGCCTCTTAAGAAAATTATAAAATAATAGTGGAAATAATAAAATAAGATTTGATTACATCATCAAATTTTAGAGGGAAAAAAGAAAACACTATTTTTCAACTCGTATTTTCAACGTATCTCCTTATGGGTTTACTCAAACTTCGAGCGGAAACACTTGTTGGATGCAAAATTTGATTCCACAGCCAATGAGTGCCCATTTTGCATACTTCTGATAGACCATACTACATGAAAAATGAGAAATACATGAAAAAACGTGATTGTATTTCTCATTTTTCGTGTAGCAAGGTCCATCGAAAGTATGCAATATGAGTACTCCTTGGATGAGGAATTAAATTTTGCATCCAATGAATACTCCAACTCAAAATTTGAGTAAAACCTTAGGGAAATAAGTTGAAAATAAGAGTTGAAAAAGTAGTTTTATTATTTTTTAAACTTTTTACTTTTTTACTCCAAAAATGGTGAATCGTCCCCCATGGTTGACATCATCATTTTGAATCTTATTGGTTCTTATAAAGTTTATTTTGGTTGTACATTTTCCTTATGAGGTCCATTTTAGACCTCAAAATTCCCCTAATGAAGAGTTGAAGTTGTTCAAAAAACGTGCAGATTGAATTAGCTAAATGCAAAGGAAAGAAACCATCGAAGATTGCACAAGAGAGTTCTAAAATAGTACAAGGTTTTGAAACTCTTAGAAAATAGACTCACATTGTAGAATTCACCACCCTGAAACAATGGAAATGTATGGATCTCATCGTCTTTTGGTTAATTAGTGAATGTACAATGATTATATGGCTTAATAGATGGTAATCCAATTATTGTGATGAGACATAAATGTTTCTTAGTGATTCTTAGATAAGTATGAGATGCCTATGCTCAGATTTGTTGTTTAAACATGTAGATTGCATCCTTGTGACATGTTTGACGAAATGTCAGTCATGGCTAGCAGGGGTCAAGTCAAGTCCTTGTTCAAGTAATTATATTTGTATCATTATTCCATTATTATATTTCATTTTTGAAAGTGTCATGAAGTTATGGGCAATGACCTAAGCCTCGGGCCTGAAAAAGTGGCACAGAATTCAGAGTCACATGCACAAAACTACTTGGGAAAATCCCCAGTCGCAGGCATACCCATGTTGTGGGAGCGACTAGAGGGTCCTTGTCGCACTCATGCACATGTCATGGGAGCGACTAGGGGATTAATGCAATAAAAGGTTAGTTTGTCTAAGGGGCTAGTCACCTGGAAGGTTTGGATGGCTCCTGGGGGATTCTGCAGTAGGTATGGAAGGTCTTTGTTGTTGTGTTCCATCAACTCCACTTCCTTAACTGACACATAGGGAGTTGAATCATATCATAGTAACTTTTCGTCACACATTTACCCAGGTTGGTCGATTACTTGGTTAGATGTGGGTGGAGGGTGGTTACAGAGTGGTATAAGAGCATTGTTCACCCCTTGGACTGGGTGGGCGGTGTGTTAGTCATGCATTCATGTCTATTGCATATGTGTTACTCATACGTGTGGTCTATGTTCTTGTTGCATATGTGTGGTGTTGGTCATGGTTGTAGTGATGTCGTCATGTGAAGGTTGATGGTGTTGTTGTGGGATGTGTCATCATGAGTATGATTGGTTATGCATTGCTTATGCATTTCAAGTGCTTAATTGTTGTCAAGTGTATATTGGTATGGTTGTTGTTGTCATGCATAAGGCCATGGTATGTGATTGATGGGGTTGTACATTGATGACTCGACTATAGTTAGAATGATGTCTATATGTTGTTATATCTATATGATATATGTCTCTATGTTGTTATCATTATGTTTATACATGTATCGTGCTAAATCAATTGATCCTTCCCGAATTATGCTAAGGTATGTTGGTTTGTTTATGATTTGGTTTAGATGGCATAAGATGCCTTGCATGAAAGAGATCAAGATAACTAGCAAGATGGTAGACTACAGTTCATTAGATTATCTTTATGGATCAAATGGGTAGTGTGGTGTTGGGAATTCTTCTGACCTAGTAGACACGCTAAGAAGCTTGAAGGAAGAAATAAGGAGTTGCAAAGCAGATAATGAAAGAATCATGCAGACATAGGAGAAATAAGCAGAGGTCAATGCAGTAATCCTTCAATATTTGTCATATTTGCAGAGGCAGGGACCACTTTGGATCATCCATGAAGAAGAGGCCATAACTAATGGGGCATATGGAAATAGGTATCTTGGTGGGTACAGGTGTGATAGAGATGACACAATAAGAGATGGAAGATTCTTGGACACTCCGGACAAGAGAGGTGATAGACACAGGTACTATTCTAGTTCTGGTTTTGACAGGTATCATGATCATCATTGTTATCATCCTTACAGAAGGAGTGATAAGGGATATTTTCTGAATGAGTTTAAGAAAGGAAAGCCACCTACATTTGATGGAGATATGAATAAGTCACATGATTCAGAAGCATGGTTGCTTGGAATGAATAAGTTATTCAGATTGCATGATTACTCAGATAACATGAAGACTAGAATAATTACATTCAGTCTTAAAGGTAAAGCAGATATCTGGTGGGAAGATGTAAAGAACTTCAGAGATATTTATGAGGAGGAGTTGACTTGAAGTGAGTTCGATAGGCTATTCTGGAAGAAGTATATATCAGAGAGATACTATGTTGATAGTGCAAAAGAATTTCTTAACCTAAAGATGGGATCTATGACTGATGAGGCGTACATTAGCATATTTCTAGAGTTGTTGAGATATGTTCCTTACCTCAAGGAGGAGAAGGCCAAGATTTAGAGATTCATCAGTCGGTGTCGATAGCATTTAAAGACATGATTAAGTTTGATGAGCCTAGATATTTGGAGGAGCCCATCTGGAAGCTAAAGCATTGTTACAAGAAATCAAAGCACAAATATGAGACTAAGCTGGACTGGAAAGGTAATTCATAGAACAAAGGAAAATGGGACAAGAAGCGAGCAAGACCTCAGGCTATAGGTAATAAAGAGAAGGCATCACCATCCAAGAAGTTCAATGCATCTGACAGAGGACAAGGACTTTGAATTGAGGAGCAGAATAATGATGAAGGTTGGAAGCCTTTGTAGTGTTGGATTTGTGGAGGAGTGAATCACAAGAGAGATTGTCCACATCATTAGGGTGGTAGAAAACAGATCTATATTGCTCAGGAGGCATGGACAATGGGAGATGTTGTACAAAGTATTCCTAGGATCTATGTAGCACTAGATAACAAGAAGGTAGATCACCATGTATCTATTATCGAGATGGACGGTAAGATTTGTGATCAAGTTGTTTCTATTTTCACTGACCCTAGATTTAGTTATAGTTATGTTAATCCTGACCTGGTGGATAAGTGTGGTTTGAATAAAGAAGTACATGCAGAGTCTTGGTTAGTGTAGTTTTCTACAGGTACAAAGAAGTGAGTTCATCATTGGGTAAGAGATTGTGCATTTGAGTTGAATGGTATGTCTACATAAGCACATTTGAATGTATTACCATTGGGATCATACAATATGTTGTTGGGTATGGACTAGTTGTATCTTCATAGGACCAAGGTGGATTGTTATGAAAAGGCTATTGAGTGCATGGATGACAATGGGGAACAAAGAGTCTTACAGGGTAAGAAGAAAGAAACATCAGTAAGAATGGTGACATCCATGTAGGCCAAGCATAGTTGCAGGAAAGGGTGTGTGTTATTTGTAGTGCATATGTCTAGTGAAAAAGGTAAGGAAGTTGAAGATGTAGATCTCCTGAGAAGGTACCCAATTCTACAACAATTTTAGGATGTATTTCCCGTAGATATTTCAGAGTTTCCACCTCACAGTGAAGTATATTTTCTATTGAATTGGTACTAGGGGCAACAACAACATCTAAGGCACCTTACAAGGTGAGCACTCCAGAGTTGGTAGAGTTGAAGTTGCAGTTGAAGAAAATGTTGGACAAGGGATACATTAAGCCAAGTGTATTTCAATGGGGTGCACCAGTATTGTTTGTGTTGGGTATAAAATGTAGATGCAAATTAGATTTCCATTTACTATCAACCTGGGAAAGTAAAACTTCGAGGAACATCCAATACATATGGACTTAGAGACAAACGGAACTAAGCTAGGTGAAGAAAT
Source organism: Pinus taeda (assembly GCA_000404065.3). Taxonomy (NCBI): domain Eukaryota; kingdom Viridiplantae; phylum Streptophyta; class Pinopsida; order Pinales; family Pinaceae; genus Pinus; species Pinus taeda. The sequence goes on from APFE031039031.1 coordinate 84,569, forward strand.
GTCAAAGCTCCCTTACAGGAGGTCTTTCATTAGGATATCCAACATCTATTTAGTCATTTAGAAAAATGAAATCTAAAGACATTGTGACAAGTGTAAGAAATATTAAAGCTCCGTTACAGGAGACTACTCATTAATATTTATAATCATCTTAATCAACAAACTATTTAAACTAATGAAATTAAACATTAAATAACAAATTTGATTCATTGAAAGAAACATTAATACTTTCTTACGAAAGGTCATTCGTTCTTATTTTAAACATATGAACCTAATGAAATTTACAAATAAACATAAAATGAAAGCTTACCAAAACAAAAGTGTACTTGCTAGAAAATGGGGGCCCTTCCAAGGATTCACAAGCACATCAAAAGAGTCATTGAGATATGTTCCTTACCTCAAGGAGGAGAAGACCAACATTTAGAGATTCATCAGTGGGTTGTCGATAGCATTCAAGGACATGATTGAGTTTGATGAGCCTAGATAATTGGTGGAGACCATATGGAAGCTAAAGCATTGTTACGAGAAATCAAAGCACAGATCTGAGGCTAAGTTGGATTAGAAAGGTAATTCATAGAACAAAGGAAAATGGGACAAGAAGCGAGCAAGACCTCAGGCTATAGGTAATAAAGAGAAGGCATCGCCATCCAATAAGTTCAATGCATCTGACATAGGACAGGGACTTTGAACTGAGGAGCAGAATAATGATGAAGGTTGGAAGCCTTTGCAGTGTTGGACTTGTGGAGGAGAGAATAAAAAGAGAGATTGTCCACGTCATTATGGTGGTAGACCATAGATATATAGTGCTCAAGAGGCATAGAAAGTGGGAGATGTTGGACAAAGTATTCCTAGGATCTATGTAGCACTGGATAACAGGGAAGCAGATCACCAGGTATCTATTTTTGAGATGGACGGTAAGCTTTGTGATCAAGTTGTTTCTATTTTGATTGACCATGAATCTAGTTATAGTTATGTTAATCCTAACCTGGTGGATAAGTGTGGTTTGAATAAAGAAGTACATGTAGAGTCTTGGTTAGTGTAGTTGGCTACAGGTACAAAGAAGTGAGTTCATTATTGGGTAAGAGCTTGTGCATTTGAGTTGAATGGTATGTCTAGATAAGCACATTTGAATGTATTACCATTGGGATTATACAATATGTTGTTGGGTATGGACTTTTTGTATCTTCATATGACCAAGGTGGATTGTTATGAAAAGGCTATTGAGTGCATGGATGGCAGTGGGGAACAAAGAGTCTTGCAGGGTAAGAAGAAAGAAACATTAGTAAGAATGGTGACTTCCATGTAGGCCAAGTGTAGTCGCAGGAAAGGGTATGTGTTATTTGTAGTGCATATGTCTAGTGACTAAGGTAAGGAAGTTGAGGATGTAGATGTCCTGAGAAGGTACCCAGTTCTACAGCAGTTTCAAGATGTATTTCCTGCAGATATTTCAAAGTTTCCACCTCACAGGGAAGTAGAATTTTCTATTGAGTTGGTACTAGGGGAAAAACAACATCTAAGGCACCTTACAAGATGAGCACTCCAGAGTTGGTAGAGTTGAAGTTGCAGTTGAAGAAAATGTTGGACAAGGGATACACTAAGCCAAGTGTATCACAATGGGGAGCACCAATGTTGTTTGTGAAGAAGGAGGATGGTACTCTCAAGTTGTGCATTCATTATAGGCATTTGAACAAAGTGATAGTCAAGAATAGGTATCCATTACCGAGGATTGGTGATTTGTTCGATCAGTTGAAGGGAGAAGTAATGTTCTCGAAGATTGATCTGAGATCAGGATATCATCAGGTACGATTAAAGAAGCTGACATTCACAAGAAACTTTCTGAACCAAGTATAGACATTATGAGTTTGTTGTAGTTCTGTTTGGTTTGAATAATGATCTATCTACTTTTATGTGCTTGATGAATAATGTGTTGCGTCTTTAGTTGGACAGGTTTGTTATTGTGTTCATTGATGTTATATTGGTATATTCTAAAAATGAAGAAGGGCATGTCAAACACTTGGTAGAAGTATTGAGATTGTTGAGAGAGCATCTGTTGTATGCTAAGCTCAGTAAGTGTAGTTTATTTCATATTGAGGTACATTACTTGGGACATGTGGTTTCGAAGGAAAGCATAGTAGTGGACCCAGGAAAGGTACAAGTTATCATGGAGTGGGCAGCTCCTAGGAATGTGGATAAGGTGAGATCCTTAATGGGGTTAGCAGGGTATTACAGGAGGTTCATCAGGAACTTCTCATAGATTTCTTATCCTATCATGTCATTTCAAAGGAAAGGAAAGAGGTTTGAATGGTAAGAGGAATGTGTAGCCAGTTTTGAGTAGTTAAAGTAGTTGTTGACACATGCTCCATTGTTAAAGATCACAGATTCAGGCAAAGAGTTTTTTGTATATACAGATGCTTGTAAGAGAGGGCTTGGTAGAGTCTTTGAGTAGGAAGGATAGGTAGTGTGTTATGAGTCACGGAAACTAAATGAGCACGAGAAGAACTATACGGTACATGATCTTGAGTTGGTAGCGACCATTCATGCATTAAAGACGTGGAGGCATTATCTTCTTGGTAAACAATTTGTATTGATGAGTGATCATAGTAGACTGCAATATCTATTTGACCAACCGAATTTGAATGTCAGGCAAGCTAGATGGTTGGCCACGATTGGTGAGTTCGATTTTGAGATCAAGTATATTAAAGTAAGGAGAATAGGGTTGCAGATGCTCTTAGCATGCAGATACAAGTGAACCACATAACAACTATGAGTTCTTATTGGATAGATCTACATGATAGGAACTTGTGGGAAGGTCAGCAAGATGTCAGGTATATGACGCTTACACACAGGTTGCAACAAAGTACAGGTATAATTATAGGTATAGGTACAGCTACGGGTGTAGGTACCTGTATACAAGATGTGGACTATCATCTCACGATAGAAGGATTGGTCATGTTTAGAGTCAGGATATATGTGCCAAACAATAGTGAGCTCAAGAAAGTGATCTTGAAGGAGTTTCATGTGAAACCATATTCAAGTCACCGAGGCTATCATAAGACATTGACAGTAGTGAAGAAGTTTTAATATTGGTCGAATTTGAAGAAAGAAGTGGTAGAGTTTGTGGTGAGATGTTTGGATTGTTAACAGGTAAAGGTAGAGTGTAACCATCCAAGTGGAGTACTACAACCGATTACAATTCTAGAGTAGAAATGGGAGGTCATTTCCATGGAATTTATCACAAGTTTTCCGAGGAAATCTAGGAGCATCATTCCATCATGGTTGTGGTGGGCAGGTTGAAAAAGGTTACAAACCTCATTTCAGTGAAGTTTACGTACTCAACGAATGATGTCGCACAGGTCTTCATCAGAGATGTGGTGAGATTGCATGGTGTTCCACAGAAGTTTGTGGCAAATAAGGATGTGAAGTTCACTTCAAAGTTTTGGAAGGAGTTATTTGCAGGTTTAGGTATAGAGTTGGCCTTCAGTACAACTTATCATCCACAGACAGGTGGAAAAACAAAGAGGGTCAACATGATATTAGAGGACATGTTAAGGATGTATGTGATGCATAAAAAACAAAAGTGAGAAGATTATCTTCCATTGCTTGATTTTTCTTACAACAATGGGTATCATGAATGTTTGAGGATGAGTCTGTTTGAGGCATTTTATGGCTAGATTTGTAGTACTCCCATCAGCTGGAGTGATCCACTGAATAGGGTGTTGATTGAACCAGACATGTAACTGGAAATGGAATAGGAAATGCAAGTAATCAAGAAGAATATGAAAGCAAAATAGAATAGGCGGTAGAGCTATGCAGATCAGAATAGGTTGTTTAAGGAGTTTTAGGTTGGGGAGCAGGTGTACTTGCACATCAAGACGAATAAGAGATCCTTGCAGATTGGATCATGTACCAAACTGGCGACCTTTTAGGATTCTTGAGAGGATTGGACCAATAGCCTATCGACTTGCACTGCCTCCGACAATAAAAGTCCAAGATGTTTTCCATGTGTCATTACTTAAGAAGTATGTTAAAGATATTGATCATGTGATTGAATGGCCTATATTGCAGGTGGAGCTAGAAGGAGAATTTCAACCAGAACATTAGTGTATATTGCAAAGAAAGATGTTCATGCTCCAGAACTGAGCAATCGAGTAGGTTAAAGTGCAATGGAAGCAATTTGGGCCTGATGAAGCTACATGGGAGATGGCAGATCAGATGCGGGCTATGTATCCTTCTCTATTTGCTCATTGAATGAATGTTTTGGGTATATGTCTTTTGTATATGTTTTGGTATATGTTTTAGTATATGTTTTGGTGTATGTACATATGTATATGGATGTAAATAACACCATGAGCTATGTTATAAAGCTCCAATAAGCGATATGGGTGTCATGTTGTTATGTTTTCATGTTGGTTTTCTTCTCAGTAGGTTGATCATTGTAAATACTACAACGAGCTAAGTTATAAAGCTCCAAAGGTAGTATGTTTTGTTTACAACAATTTTGTGGTTATAGGTGTCATTGAACATAGAGGACGGTGTTCCTCCAAAGGGATAGGGTTCTATAACAACCCTGGTAAAAAATCCATGTAAAAAATAATAAACGTAAAATAATACCTTGGTCATGGGACACATAATCCAAGTTAAATGTTGGGAAAAAACATAGTGATGGGGATCAATTGCGATTAGTTAATGGCTAAGGAAGTTGGAAAAGGTAGTGGAAAAGGATTTGGAAAGGCATGAGGCATTTATTGGCATTTCATTTATGAAAATTGTTGGAAATTAGGAGAATAGGGATGTGAAAGGTCACAGGTTTCAAGTGAGGAGAAAAATTAAGGAAAAAAAATGGAAAATGTAGAAAATAGAGGCCTCATTAATAAAAATGCTTATGAGGATTAGTTCACAGACTTTTGTCAGTTCATTTTTGGAGCTATCTCTCTATTCTCTCTCTCATACTCTTGGACACTTTGAGTTTTCTTGGAGCACTCTTGGAAGAGTGTGGAATACTTGGAGATTTGGAGCAAGAAGGAAAATGAAGATCAGAAAAGAGTATTAGGAAATCAGGATCAGTTGCTACAGTGTGTTTTTCTTGCAGGTACCGAGTTGCATGTATGTTTTCCTCACTAATTTTGGCATGCATGGCATATGCATGTGGTTTCTTGGTTATGATTTGTCATTGGCATGGATGATTTCCTACATTGGCAGTGGATTTGCCTAGCCTCACCATTTCCTGGATAGCTATGGTGTTGTGGGTTTTACTTTTGTTTTATGGTTAGTTTTCTTGTGCTTTTGGTTGTGGGTTGAGTTACTAGTTCCTGGAAGCCTTGGTTGGGAAAATGATTTGGAAGCCTTGTAACAGCTTGGGTTGCGTTAGTAGTCATGGAAGCCCTGGTTGGGAAAATGCCTTAGAAGCACGACAATAGTTGTGGGTTGAGTTACTAGTCCTAGAAGCCCTGGTTAGAACATACGTTATGGAGCCGTGGACAGCTTGGGTAGAGACCAATCCGGTGATTGTTAGTGATCTCTGAATGTGAGGTGGAATCACTGGTTGAGGATGGAGGTGGTTTGGCCCCTGAAAACCCTAGATGGTTTTGATTGATGTGTTTTATGAGATCCTACATTCATGCTTGGAATATGGCACGGGGGTAACTGGCTGAAAGAATGATTTGGTTTATCCTAGTCTATGGTCAAGTGGTTCGTGTAAGGCCCATACCTAGTCGACCTATGAAATCATCAATAAGAGCTCTTTTCTCCTTGGTATTTTATGGGTAAATATACTTGTTTATATGTGTTTTATGTGTGGTTTATATTTGGTAAATATACTTGGTTATATGTTGGTTATGAATGAGTTTTATGATAATGGGAATGTATGGATCTCATAATGTTTTGGTTAATCACTGAATGAATGTACAATGAGTATATGGATTAATAGATGGCAATGAAGTTATTGTGATTAGGCATCAATGCTTCTTAGTGATTCTCAGATAAGTATGAGACCCCTATGCTCATATATGTTGTTTAAACCTGTAGATTGCATCTTTGTGACATGTTTGATGAAATGCCAGTCATGGCTAGTACGGTCCAGTCAAGTCCTTGTTCAAGTAATTAAATTTGTATCATTATTCCGTTGTTATCTTTCATTTTTGGAAGTGTCATGGAGTTTTTGGCAGTGAACTGAGCCTTGGGCCTGAAAATGTGGCACAAAATTTGGAGTCATAGGCACAAAACAACTTGGGAAAATCCCCAGTCATAGGCATGCCCCTACTGTGGGAGTGAGTGTAGGGTCTTAGTCGCACTCATTCCTATGTCATGGGAGCGACTAGGGGATTAATGTAGTAAAAAATTATTTTGTTTGAGGGGCTCATCACTTGGAAGGTTTGGATGACTTCTAGGGGGTTTTGCAGTAGGTCTAGAAGGTCTGTGTTGTTGTGTTCCGTCGATTCCACTTCCTTAACTAACACATAGGCAGTTGAATCATATCATAGTAACTCTTCATCGTACTTTTACCTTGGTTGGCTCGTTACTTGGGTAGATGTGAGAGAAGGGTGGTTATGAAGACTTTCAGAAAAAGATAGAGAAATTGGAAAAAAATAGACCTTGAGGCTATCTCATAGTTTCTGGTCAAATCACAAAATTGCTAACAGTCAATCCACTTCAAGAATTCTACAAGAGTTTCCAGCCTTGGATAATTAAGTCTTTGGATTTCATATGAACATTCATTCAAATACACCAGGATGGATCTCTCACATCCTCAAAATTCACTTGCAATGGAAGCTACACATTGGCAGCTTTCAAGTCAACAACTCTCCACTAATAATTCACTCACTCTGCGTGCAGTTTCAACAAACCTATCTCTTCTTTTCTATTTTATATTTTCTAAATGCTCTCAGTCGTAAAAAAAATTTGAACATTTCTTTATTTGAGTTTTTTTTAATGGTATTTAAATACATCCTTGTAGACCTGGTCGAGGTTCTAATTTTTTTGAAAAAAGAGGCTATTGCACTATTATAAGGATTTATTTTGAAGAAATAAATGGATCAAAAATAAATTTCATTTTCTTGTTGTTTCGAACAAATGTGTTACTATTACCTTATTTGTTTTTATGTTTTAAGGAAATATCATTTATTTTTCTTGATTAGTCAATATTTTTATCAATATATGATCAGTGAATATACTATTGTTATTCATTGATCACTGTAGAACCTTTGTAATTATTGAGTAAAATTATCATGTATGAATGTTTTCATCGTATGTTTAGTTCCAATTGACTATTTACTTTGGCATGTACGTTGATTTTAGTTAGATTTAAATAATTTTATAGTTCGATGATCTCTATATCAACCTGTATTAGATTCAATTCATTCACACATACTGTTAGATACGTCTTGAGATAGATAAGACTTAGAATAATTATTTTTATTTACACATTCTATAGTTAGAATAGAGCTACCCATATTATTTCATTGCACTCATCATCCATTTGCATCATGTTTTAATATGTCTTCTTTCTAATAGAAAATTTTTCAAGTGGCAACTGGGCCCACTTATAGATGAGGATCGCCATCCCAAACGAGTATAGGTCTAATTAGGACCTTGATTGTGTGATTTATCCTAACGTTGGCTTGGTAAATTCCAAGAATCAATAATTTTGGAACTAGAAGGAGGGCCATCTGATGATGAATGGAACAAGAAATTCCCACAACCATTCACTAGGATCATCATTGCATTCAACCCATGAATCAGCTACAAGTACTCCACATAGTTCAAACCCTACAATTTTTGAAGTTGATCAATCAGAGGTAGGACCTTTAATATCATAACAAAAAACTCATTCCCCCCAATATCAAGCTACTAATTCCAAGTTCATTTCTAAATCTCTCGATTTCGACCTTCCTTGAGGATACTATTAGAAGTATTCCTTAGTAGTAAAGGCATTTCATAAAATTCAAACTATTAGGAAACAAATCAATCAAATTTATGGAGAAACCTCTTCTTAATCAGTTGGGTGCACCAAGCTAGTCACTTCATTATGCCATTAAGAGTTCTAGTAAGGGCGTAGAAAATACAAGTGGATGAAAGCCATTGGAATTCCCCTTGTCCACTAAATGGAAGCATAAATTGACTAAAGGAGAGATAGAAGAATCTGTATAAGAAGGAGAAACTACTACTCATGTTAACACTTCTACATAGCTTGAAATCCCTACCTACCAACGAATTCCTTCACATTCCTAAAATACTTGCAAATCACCTACACCACCACCATTCATGGCCATATTCAAAGGTAGAGGGAAATAACCAAGAACACCCTGACTAACATTAGGAGCAATGAATATCCCAAGAGTATAACATGATTTATCTAAGCATCCTGAGAAATTCCTCAAATTCAATCCTAATAATTGTGAAGCCCCTAAAAATCACATTAGATAGTTCATGTTACGAAAAGAGGATGTTTTCTATAGGTTGTTCTGTTACAAATTTAAAGGAAAGGCCTCACTTTGGTGCTTTGCTTTATGAGATAACTCAATTCATAGTTGGGATCAATTCAAGAACATCTTCATAAAAAAGTATTGTGATTGAAAAACTCCTACATCTTTAGTCATACAATTATCAAGAATAAAAATGCATAGCAAGGAAAATATTAAGGGTTTTAATCAAAGTTTTGTCCCCTTGTTAAATAAAATTCCTGAAAACTCTAGACTTGCTACAAATGTTTAAATTGAATTTTACACCACTACATTGTCATCTTCCATTGCAATATTTGTGAAAGGAGCTTATAAGGTTTTTTTGTTCAAAGCAATGTAGGAAGTTATAAAGATTGAAAAAAATGTCGAGTATCACTACAAAAGCACTTAATAAAGAGAAAATATTAGTATCTGTGACATAAAATGTAACTTTTAAAGAGGACAAGAAATATAAGGTTGCTTTTGATATGGAGGGTCTGCATAGATAGGTAAGGAACCTTGCCAACAATATTACTAATATCAAGAAAAATGTGGGAGAAGGTTCATCGTTTGAAAGGCCTTATATGCTAGTCTATAAAAGGAACCCTCTCCCCCCTCCCCATGGCTATCAAATCTCTTCTGCAAATGATGAAGAAGATGAAGGAGGAGAACAAACAATTGAAGAAGATGAAGATTACATTTCAGAGGCCAATTTTATTTAGGATGTAATCTAGAGGGTTACCTTTGCAGCTGAATAATATTTCTATGATGATGCCAACATTGTAAAAATGAGAAGAAAAGGATCACCTACATATTCTTCAACCCCTTTACCTTCTCCCTCAACCACTAATGTCCTACAAAAATATCTTCAAATAAGTCTCCTCCACAACACAGGTTAGTTTCTAATACTTTAATTTATCCAAATACCTTTAATATGATGTGGTGGAGGACCTGAAGAAGACTACAACCAATATTTGACTATTTTAATTAATGAAATTAAAGCAATATATAAATATATTTCTAAGAGCTCTTGACATTGCTAATAAGAAAGTCCCTATGACCAAGAAATATCTTGTTGCCAATGACAAAGGGAAAACTATTTCTGCATCTTCTTTTGATAAAAGTAAATTAGTAAAAACGTCATTACGATAGGTGACAAATGTAACTCTTATACCCCTCCATTCTTATTGACTTGTGATTTTTTCAATGGAAATGTACATAACTATTTAATTGATTTTGGGGCCTCTTCCAATATTATGTCATATTCAATGTGTCTAAAGATCAATGCTCAACCACATAACTCAACCACACAGATTGTACAACTAGATAAGTCAAAAGTAAAGGTATTAGGAGAATTCAAAAATGGCCTTATGTTGTAGTGACTACAACCACCCTCCAAAATTTTTCCTTAGCCTATTTTGGAGCCTCCCTACCAACCTTACACAACACTTTGACTTGCTTCATCAAGTACTCAAGCTTCAGTGTTTTCCTTACACAAAGGAGGTTTGTCGATCATAGTCGATCCATTCCCCTCACAGGCTGCTTACTTGGAGTTGGTCCAGCTGTAGGTTGGACAGATTCCCCTTGAAAATTGCACATTACTGGAGGGAAACCAACCTTCCCTATAGGAATTGCACAATCCTCTCTAAAAACCTGTTGGGCTCCAGGATTGTGCATTCCTACCAGCCAACCCTCCCACCAGGATTTGCACACTTTTTCCCAGTAGCAGATTGTTTAGCCCAGGATTTGTGAAAATTTGGGCAGAAGTTAGCTGCCCTGCCCAGAAATTGTGCATTCCCCTTGGGCATACAATCTAGCTCCAAGCCAAGAATGTGCATTTTTCTTAAGTAGTTGAGCACTCGCATGCATGAACAGTCTGGTTGACCAGTTCCACTCGGGACCAAGGAAACTTGACTTGCATGCATGCATGACTTGATCTTCCTAGAATAGCAAGAGAAAACATGAAAAAGCCATCCCATGATTCAAGGAGCTATTTTTAGTAGTCGAGGGTTACATGCAAAGTTATTTTAGAAGTTTCCCTCCAAGTGTCGTTTTTTCCTAGATTTGTGGCATACGCGTCATGAGACCAAACTTATTTATTCAGTGCATCAGAGCTCATTCATTCACATAGGTCTTGGAGCTCTGACATCCCACAACACATCCAGGACTCTTTGACACATCTAGCTCAGCTATTCACGGGTAAGTGGCCTCAACTTGTCTTTTTCAACATTTCTGTCGCTTTTTGTGTATTCGCTTGTGTGAGTATTGTTTTCTTGATTTATTTGAACACCTACTATTGTTTACATATATTCTAGCTTGTCCTAGCTTTGTTTCAATTTTCATTTCTATCTCACTATTATTGCATGCATGAAACTGTTTTGCACAGACGTTCGCCCAACCGGTGAACGACCTCACCCACATGCATGTTGATCTGTTTGTTGAATCTTCCAGTCATGTTTTGCATGCAATATTTATCGCTTCTTCTATCACTTAGTGTCGCCATGCATTTCATCGACTTGCTTTCATTTTCCTGTTGGTGAGTTGGGCCAACGTTTGCTTGGTCTTTGCTTTCACTAAGGCTGCATTGCACAATTTAGGGAAGGAAGGATCACCTTCCCTTCCAGATTTGTGCATTCTGGCCCAACATTGGCCTCCTGGACTATTTTTCACATTCTTGGAGGACAATGGATGCTTGGCCCAGGAAATTGCGTAAATTTTGTCCCTAGGCCAACAGTCCTTCCCAGCTGGGATTGTGCATTACACAATCCCAACAGCTAGCTGCCCAACTGGATTGCACATTTGATAGATCGAGCAGCCATTCCATCCTCCCAGATAGCCTAGATTGCCTTTTATGCAGTTCTGGTAGCCAGTCACTCAGTCTCCTAGTGAAATTGTGTAATCTTGCTCATCGGTTTCCCAGGTATGTGTTGTGTCCTTTCCGAGATATGCTTTGTTTTCACTGACATATTACTTGCCATGCATGCTACTTGTTTCCATATATTTTAGGTGTTCATCTGTCTCAATGGCTTCCAAGAGAACAGGATCTTGGGACACTGATAGTATGGAAGTTGGAGTAGCAGTTGAGAAGGTGTCCTCTGGTTTGCTGATCTATGAAGATACGAAGTTGTATCTAGACAAGGACATCAAATTGAAGTGGCAAGAGGTGAATGAAACATTCGCAGGTACTTTTGGGGAAGGCCTTGAAGACTGTTAGGTGTATGTGAACATTCATAAGTCCAGCTTGTACTAGATTTCAGGCAGATACCTCGTGTTCCCTTGCACGGACATGATTCACTGGATCGTCTCTCACACTGACCCTGAGACAATGACTTTGAGCAGTGTCAATGGGACAAAGATTGCAACCTTCTGGGCACAAGATTACAATGAGATGTATCATATGACCTAGCTTATGACTGTCATGACTCCCCCGTTCAGCTTACCCAACAACAGAGGTCACTCCAGAGACATTATGAAGGATTGGGTAAAGGAGCCAGCTAATTTCAGGATGACCCCCAATCATATCTATAAGATGAAGATATTGAGGAAGGCATACCAATACTTGGTCATATTCGCATGTCAACTAGGTGGACAAGCGAGCACTAAGACCTTCCCTCAGAGTTGGGTGGTCGCGCTGGACCAACTGGCTAGAGAAGGAAGACCATGCAACTGGTCCGACATACTGGCTCATCAACTCAAGGAGAAAGTCACAAAGGCTCGACAGTCACCCGAAGGCATGCATGTAGAGATTTATATGTCCGCCTACTTTCTAGATGCAATCTGTGCCTGCCATGAGTTCCTAGGCTTAGAATGGGCATGGTAACCTATGGAGACTATTGTGAGCATGTATTTCAAGTTATTGTTTGAGTGCAGCTTCAGAGGAGTGACCATACGGTTGTCCGACCATCTTGTCACCCCAGTGTATAGGTTGATATTTGAACATGATCCACCCTATATTTCAGAAGAAGTGATGAAGGCATTATTAGGCATTGTAGATTGGTATGCCTCACCGAATGACACGTTCATCTGAGTGTTTAGTGCGGAGAAGCCTCTGCATGTTCTGCGAATGTTTACTTTGGACGTGTTGGTCATGCATGAAGTAGCATATCATATCTCAGCAGGATTAACAAATAGGCTGCAACAGAAGAAGATGACACCTTGGCCCACTCTTTCATTGTAGATTGAGTTATATTAGATTCGAAGCAACAAGCAAGCGAATGTCGAAGTTGAACTGATGAAGAAGTACCTGTTCAACCTCCGAAGCTTCAACCCGTATGACCCACATTGCATTGTGAAGAATCACTGCATGAGATTTCAGTTCAATTGAATCCATGGGGCATGTCATTGGGTCGAGGAGGACTCATGGAGGTATTGCTATAATTCCTCTAGACCCAATGAACAGGTTGGTTTAGTCGTAGAGTGGTTAGCACAACAGCATCACGGAAAACACCAGCAGTAGCAGTAGTAGCAGCAACAACAGAGAGAGTAGAGCCCAGCATACTTGTGCGTGAAAAAAGGAAGAGGAAGATTGTTGACCGCATGGAGGAGGATAAAAGTTACAAGTTTCGAGTAGATCCACGTGTAGAACAAGCAGCTATGGCTATTCAATAGAAGAGGCAGCAACGCGACAAGTGAATCATGCAAAGGTAGAGGGATAAGAAGAGAATGGAAGAAGGAGAGGAGGAGTTGCATGAGCTGAGGGAGAAACTCCAAAAACAAAAATAGCTGCTCCAATAGGAGAAGGAAGTGCAACAACTACAGATTCAACAGGGGGAGCATCATGTGTAGATAGATGAAGCAACACCTGTACAAGTAGTTGATATCTCTGAAAAGTTGGTGTCAAGCAAACAAGGTGAACCCTCACAGGGGCAAGACTTTTCTCATGAGATAGAATAGGCTATTGAACAGTTGGATGCATACATGGAGCACGAGGAGTTGGAACAGGACATTGACCCCATGCCTCACCAAAGAGAGGTTGACTCACCTGCTTCAATGCATCCAGACGATGAGAAATTCTTGAATGACTAAGGAGGTATTGAGATCCTTGGTGGTCAATTGGAAGCGGACATTCACAACATCTCCTTTGATGAAGCTCGTCACAGAGTTGTGCAATCTCAGAGAGACCAAATCTAGAGGACGAAACATCCCCTGCGCAATTTGAAGAACAATTGATCGCAACTGATGTGCACAAGCATCTACCTGCTTTTGCCGATGCAACTAGAGTGTCTGCTGAAGCCACTAGCTCAAGTGTTTGTTTTCTCATAACTGAGAATGAGCGAATGGCGAAGGAACTACAGGTGGCCAAGCAGGGAGGACACTTGGTGACAATGTCAGCCCAAGTTGAACTGAAGAAGGTAATACTGGATGAATTATTGTCCTTGGACACAATTATGCAAGCATTATACTCCAAGTTTGGTACTGTACATCAAGCAGTTTTTCATCTCCATGGATGGCAGCAATGATGTGCAAGAAGAGTACGCATCTTGAAAAACATACATACTATTGTTGATAACATGTGAGCATGGATGATGAAGTACAATGGAGTCCTGCTTCACTTCCCAAAGATGATGAAAGCCAACACGGTCAAGCTACAAGCACGTATCCGGAGTCGGGTATGAAATTATGAAGACCTACTACAACTCATCACTAGCATGCAAGCTTCCCATGCACGAGTATTCAAAAGCATGGAGGTTATAGTGCACACTCATGCAATCCCATCACTTGGGACCCTCACCCATGCGAAGACCAAGAAGCAGGTCAAAAGGAGCTTCTCGTACTTCGAAAAGATGATGTGCACTACCACCAGCCTAGACTTACCTATCAGTTGATCTGAATCGGATCCATAAATGATTGTCATAGAACCGTGACTAAAACAGGTCGAACAAATCCTTGAAGAATCCAAACCACAGTCGAAAACACCCTAAACTAGTGGCCATGGCAGCCGGCATGGAATGATGAGAGCTTAAGCGCTTGGTCACGTTGGAAGCTAGGGGACCGCGGGCGGAAAAAGGTAAAAAGCGCCAACGTACAACGGTGGGACCCACGGCCTGGAAACTGGCGGTTTGATCGGGACGCCCTTGAATGGTAAGCGGTTTTGGAGAAAGCGGAGCGATCACAATCATCAATCGACACATGGCAGTGGAGGAAAGATAAAAACCACCGTGATTGCGCATTATCGGTTGAGCGAGTCCACTGCACTCGACGTACGAATGACGTTGGATCTGGAGGAGCCTAGATCAGACGGATGAGATTATGCCTGATAGACAGAGCAGAATTGATAGGGGATTAAGCTGCAATTTAAGAGGATTTGGAATCTGTTGACCGCCACGATGGAGAAAGCAACGAATCGATAAGCGGGCTGGCGCAGTTCTGATGGAGACGTGTGGCTACTTCCTGAGCATTATGCTAATGCTGAACAGGGAATTCCAAGCACACAGGCAACAGGCGAATCGACACAGGAAGGAGAGGAAACGAACAGACACAGAGGTCGAATGGCTAAAGCCATGAGCAAAGATAGTGAACGAGAGATCAGAAGAGAGATTCAGATCGAAGATTCCAAGAAACCAAGAGAGACAGTGAATAGTGAACCCTGAGAGGAGGACTGAGCACAGAGAGCAGTAAAGCCAAGCAGAGGAGACAGAGGGCCGAGCTTACCATAGGCAGCATCGAGCACCAAAGAGCTTGAAGAATCAAGCCTTCCCATAGAGGAATCTATTTGGATTGAGCATCACAGTTGGATCTTTCCACTGTAGACTGAGAGTCACAGAGCGGTAGGAAGAATAAGAGTCTATGTACTCCAAGTGGCTTGGGGAATCCAAGAACCACCCTGCCAAGCAGAATCTGCTTCAAGAGAACTCATATTGAGTCCCTGCATTTGTAATTCTCTGCTTAAAGACACAATAAAAGAAGACCACCACTGAAGCTAGACCGGAGACGTAGCCCTGGAGACTAGGGTGAACTCCTTATTAAAAATTGTTTGTGTCTAGTATTGCTTACTATATTTCTCTACTACCTTTCCATTCAAAATGTCTATGTATTGGAAATCTAATTGATCTGTTGTTTCAATCACACAGAACACACACCAGCACATGAGTCTGTAATACCTTTGTTTATTAAATCTTCAACTGAGGTCATCCATAGGGTGAGAATTAGATCAAGTGGTATCAAAGCTCTAGGCTGTAAGGTTAGACAAGCTTGTGTTGGTTTAGTTGTGAATGATCACTAGATCAAAGATAAAATTAGGAGAAGGAGAGTTGGTGGAAACTAATCCTGAAATTGGGAGAGTCTATTCTCGAAAGATAATGTCAGAAGAAAGTTCTACAGGGTCAGAGCCCCAGTTCGTAGAAAGTTTCCTAGCTATGAAGTCTATGGTAGAAGAGATGTATAGGCACTTTAGAAAGCATAAGGATGAAGATTCATCAGGCTCTAAGCAAGATAAAGAAGAAGGTGTATCTCATTCCCATGACCACTCAAAAGGAAAGGGAAAAGAAGAAAGCTTCCCTACACCTCCTAGTAGCCCTGTGCATAATAAGAAAGCATCTTTGATTAAGTTAGATGTTAAATTTGATTTGCCTATATATGATGGAGATTTGAATGCTGAAAAGTTGGGCAACTAGTTAAGACAAATTGATGTGTATTGCAGGGTACAGAACATAGACTCAGACAAGAGTAAGATTCAGCTGGCAAGCCTACACTTGGGAGGCACTGCCTTGGTTTGGCGGGAAGGCAGAACCCAAGTTGATGTGAAGAAGCATGGTAAGATCATCTCTGTCTAGAGTGACTTTGTCTCTACCATTAGAAAGTAGTTCTATCCATTGGCCTACATGCAACAAGCCATGATGAGTTGGAAAACTCTTCGGCAGTTGAAAGGGAAAAGTGTGCAAGGGTATACTCTTCAGCAGTTGAAAGGGCAAAGTGTGCAAGAAAATTTAAAGCATGTTAAGCAGATATTAGATGTTTTGAAAAGAGAAAAACTTTATGTTAAACTCTCTAAATGTGAATTTGGGAAAACCTCTCTCAATTATTTGGGTCATATAGTAGGGGGAGGTGAATTGAAAATAGATCCCTCTAAAGTGGCAGTCATCATAAACTGGCCTAAGCCCAAGTCTACTATAGAAGTGAGAAGCTTCTTAGGAGCAGCACAATATTGGAGGAAGTTCATTTCAATTTTTTCCTCAATTGCAGCTCCCTTACATGCTTTGACAGGATTGAACAAGGTGTTTCAGTGGGGAGGCAAACAACAGAAAGCCTTCAACACCTTAAAAGAAAAAATTAGTACAACACTCGTAATAGCACTGCCAGATCTACAAATACCATTTGAGATCCAAACTGATGCTAGTGATTATGCCATGGAAGTAGTGTTGACACAGCATGGTAAACCCATATGTTATCATTATAAGACTTTTAATCCTGCAGTAGTTAGCTATCCTACATATGATAAAGAATTGTATGCATTAGTTCAGAGTGTGAAAAAATGGAAACATTATTCAATGGGCAAAGAAACAGTAATACATACTGATCATCAGCCACTTCAATACCTACACACCCAAACTAAATTGCAGAAATCAAGACACTACAGATGGATGGGTTTTCTACAACAGTTTCATTTAGTCATCAGATATAAAAAGGGCATACATAACAAGGTTGCAGACATGTTATCTAGACCCATTATAAATGCATCTACCCTACTTAAGCATAATTTTGTGCTGCATGAAAGCTACATAGAACAGTATGCTCAGGATATGGACTTTAAAGATGTATATGCAACTTTGAGTAAAGGAAAAAGAGTAGAAGAATTGGACTATCATGTGAAGGACCGACTCTTATATCGTTATGGGAAACTCTGCATTCCACAAATTGAGAGAGAAAATATAGTTAGGGAAGCACACACTTCTCTGATATCAGGTCACTTTGGGGTAAGTAAAACAGTTTCACAGCTGCAAAGGTTCTGCTATTGGCCGAAAATGAGTGAGACAGTTTCTAGATATGTAAAGGGGTGTGCTATGTGTGCTAAAAGCAAGCCCAGCAATAGAAAACTAGGTTTGTACATTCCCTTGCTAGTTCCTTCTCACCCTTGGGAAAGCATTTCCATGGATTTCATTGGAGGACTGCCTAAATCTAGGAAAGGTCATGATTATCTATATGTTGTTGTGGATAGGTTCAGCAAAATGTGTATTTTGATACCCTGTAGTAAACAAATTACATCTGAACAAACTGCAAAATTATT
The DNA here is from genome assembly GCA_000404065.3 of Pinus taeda. Classification (NCBI taxonomy): domain Eukaryota; kingdom Viridiplantae; phylum Streptophyta; class Pinopsida; order Pinales; family Pinaceae; genus Pinus; species Pinus taeda. The sequence continues at coordinate 102,224 of APFE031039031.1, forward strand.
CTTTGAACATGTATGAGTTCATTTTGGATTACCCACTTCTATTGTATCTGATCGAGACACCCGATTTGTGGGAAGGTTTTGGTCCAGTCTGTGGGAACTAATGGACACCAAAATTAAAGAAAAGCACAGCTTTTCATCCACAAACAGATGGCCAGACAGAAGTAGTTAACAAGACGGTGATCCAATTACTGAGAGAATATTGCAGAAAACATCCTAAGCTTTGGGATGAGCACTTGTGCTATGTGCAGCATGCTTACAATAGAGCCAAACACTCTTCTACACAGAAATCTCCTTTTGAGACCTATTTTGGTTTCATACCAAGGTCTCCTTTAGATTTTTTCTTTGGTAAAGATACCATGGTTGATAGACACAGTGATGTGGACAAGGCAACTAGGTTCATTGAACAGATCCAAGAGATCCACCAGGCAGTATAGGAACAGCTAGAAAAGAGCCAGGCCAAGTATAAGGCTAGGCATGATAAGCTTCAGATGGAGCATAGTTTTCAACTTGGAGACCAAGTCTGGCTGTATATCAGCAAGGACAAAATGCAAGGTGAAGGTAAAAAGCTAAAACCTATAAGGTATGGACCCTTCAGGATACTTGAGAAGGTTGGTGAGAATGCTTTTCACCTTGATCTACCAACTTACATGCACATCTACTCAGTCGTGAATGCAGATTGCTTGAGGTTGTTTGAACCTTCAATGATTGAGGACCCTGAAGAGCAGAGTCAATTACCTTCTGTGGATGACATGCTACCTGAATATCTTAGTGAATTAGGAGAAGACACAGTGCTGGACAGGAAGGTGAGGACGATGCACAGTGGACAAGTGGAATACCTCAGAATTGGGTTTAAAGGTTCAAAGTCGAGCAGTGCGAAGTGGATTGAGATTGGACAAGTGAGACAGCAGTTTCCTCACTTAGTCGATGCTTGAATAAAACCAACTTTTGGTGGTCCAAAAGATTTTTCAGTAGGAAGGCCATGATCCAAATCAGATCCATAAATGACTGACAAAGAACCTTGATTGTATCAGGATGAAACAAATCTTTAAAGAATCTAAAAAAACATCAAAAACACCCTGAACCAATGGCCATGGCAACCGACGTGGAACGACGAGGACCTTGGTCAAAGCGCGCTGACCGAGGCTTATTGAGACTGCGCAGGTGGCCAAAGTAGCCCCCTGGGAGCCCCAGATTGGGAAAAGGGGGTGATTTTTGATGCACGATTAGTGCCGCTGGGCAAACAGGGCCAAAATGGGGGAGCCTTAAGCCCTTGGTCAAGTTGGGAGCCAGAGAACCACGGGCAGAGAAACAAAAAGCGCTAAAGTGCAAAGGCAGGACCCACGCCCTGGAAACCAGCGGTTTTGATCGGGGCGCCCTTGAATGGTAAGAGGTTTTGGATAGGAGTGGAGTGATCCCATACACCACTCAACACGTGGTGGTGGAGGAGAGAGAAAACCATCATTGATTGCGCGCTATCAGTTGAGCAAGTCAACCGCGCTCGACATGCATATGACGTCGGATCTTGAGGAGCCTAGATCAGATGGCTGAGATTGCACCTGATAGAAATGTTGGCATTATGTTTCTGGTATGGTTATATGTTACAGATGTTGTACTTGATGGCAACACCCATGGCATGGCTCTCAATATGATGAGAATTAAAAAAAAAAAGTTTATTTCATGAAAAGTTCACGGAATTTTATGCAGAGAAAAGTTTATTTCATGTGGGAAAACTTACCTTTGGTCCATGGTAGTTAGTCCTTGGAATTTGAACCTATGGAGAAAAATTTATTTCATGTGGGAAAACTTACCTTTGGTCCATGGTAGTTAGTCCTTGGAATTTGAACCTATGGTTTTTGGACCATGGCATCTCGACAGACGTGTTGATCCCTAGTATTGAGTTGATGGTATTGGTTGTTATGGTTTTGGCCCGTGGTATTGGTCCATGATTTGAGGAAGAGCTTGCCTATATAAAGCAAAGGAGATCATTTGGCTTGTGTATGCTTTTGGGTTGAATATCTTAAGATCTGAAATATTGGGTTATTGTT